>ML793831.1:281951-293387 GCA_009831015.1 Picea engelmannii
CCTTTCTTAAGTCAACTTAAAAATATAACTTTAGCCTCCTTGACTTCCCCCTTTAGTGTAAGACTATGACCTAGTGGGGGTGCCCAGGCCACTGAGTCTCCACATCACCTCTCTAAGAGGTGGGGGACATTACAGTCTCCCCTTCTTGAAATTGCGTGTCCTCAAGCAATTCCAAACCTACTTCTCTTACCACATGTTCTTGCTCCCAAGTGGCATCCTCAATGGGTAAATCCTTCCACCTGATCAGGTACTCCTTGATGCTTCGGTTTCTGAGCCTCTTCTCTCGTATTTCTAGTACCTCCTTCGGAATCAAAACCAGTTATCCCTCCTCATCCATGGGGGGTAATACCTCAATAGGCCTGATGTGTTGACCGAGGGCTTTCTTAAGGCACGAGACATGAAAAATGTTGTGAATTTTGCTACCCTATGGAAGCTCTAGCTCATAAGCTACGACCCCTATCTTCCTGCTGACTCTATAGGGTCCAAAAAAATGTGGTTGCAGTTTCTCTGCTCCGCTTCTTTTAATGGAAGCCTGCCTATATGGTTGCAGCCTCAAGTAGACTAAATCGCCAACCTCAAAAGTCCGGTCAACTCTGTGCTTGTCTGCTTGGACCTTCTGCTGGTTTTGTGCCCTCTGTAGATGATCCTTCAATTCCATGAGAATGTCTTGGCTCTGTTGTACCCAATCCTACACCATGGGTGCCCTGTTGTCCCCAAAGGTAATCTCCACAAAGGAAAGGGGATCATAGCTATATAAATCCTTGAAGGGTGTCATGCCTATGGATACATGATGGGTGGTGTTGTAGCAATATTCTCCCAAATGCAACCATCTGATCCATGATTTCTGTTGTCCTGCTACGTAATTTACGAGGTAGCCTTCCACCCATTTGTTGACTATTTCAGTCTGACCATCCGTCTGAGGATGATAACTAGTACTAGGAGTCAATGTCGTACCTACTAATCTGAACAACTCTTGCCAAAACGTACTCATGAATCTGATGTCCCTGTCACTGATAATGGTCTTGGGTAGGCCGTGTAGTCTGAACACCTCTCTGAAAAATAATTCGACCACCTGTGTTGCGCTGAAGTCTGTGGCTATGGAAAATAAGTGTGCAAACTTCGTCAACCTGTCTACCACCACGAAAATGCAATCCTTCCCCTGTGCTCGGGGCAAACCGGTGATGAAATCCATGGATATACTTTCCCACTTGTGTTGTGGAATGGGTAGGGGTTGCAATAGTCCTGCAGGGTGCGTGTGCTCATCCTTGTTTTCTTGGCATGTGGTGCACTCTTTGACATGATTAATCACATCCTCCTTGAGGGCTTTCCATGCAAACCTCTCTCTCACCTACCTGTACATCTTACTGATGCCCTGATGCCCTGCTACTGATGAGTTATGACACGCATGCAGGATCTTAGCTTTGAGAGCTGATCCAGGAACTAAGAAGATTCAGCCTTTGTAATAAATGAGGTCCTTTATGACCCTGAAGTTGTCGTTCTGTATTTGTCTGTCCAATAGTTGACAAGCGAACTGATCCTTTGCATATTCCACTATCAAGTGATCCTTCTAGTCAACTGACATACCGGAAATGGCAAAAATGGATGGCCTTCTGGATAATGCATCGGCTACTGCATTGTTCTTCCCCTTGACAAATTCAATGTCGAAGTCACAGGCCTGTATTTTTCTTACCCATTTCTGCTATCTTTCATTCAAATCCTTCTGATCCAGTAGATATTTAAGACTATTATGGTCTGATTTGACCACAAACCTTGCACCTACCAAATATTGCCTGAACTTGGCTAGTGCATGCATGATAGCCAACATTTCTTTGTCATAAATGATATAAAGTAGTTCAGGACCCCTGAGTTTCCGACTTTCATAGGCAATGGGGTGCCTATTCTGCATCAACATGGCCCCTATACCTTCCCCCAATGCATCACCCTCCAAGGTGAAGGGTATGCCGAAATCTGGGAGAGCTAGAACTAGACAGGTACTCATGACTTCTTTCATTTTCTCCATCATGGCTTGGGCCTCGTCACTCCATTTGAAGGACTCATTTTTGGGCAGGTTAGTCAAGGGTGTGCATAGTTGAGAGAACCCTTTAACAAATTTCCTGTAGTATGTGCATAGGCCCAGGAATCCCCTCAGTTCCGTGAGTGTCTTCGGAGTAGGCCATTCCCTAATGGTTGTTATTTTCTCCTGGTGTACCTGTACTCCTGTTGCCCCTATGATGTGTCCCAAGTAGAGTACCTCTGTCATCCCAAACTCACACTTGGATTCCTTGGTGTATAGTGACTGTTCTTCCATGATTGACAGGATTTGGTCCACATGTCGAAGGTGTTCCTCCCAGGTTTTGCTGTAAATGAGTAAGTCATCAAAGAATACCAACAAGTGTTTCCTCAGCTATTTGTTGAACACATGGTTCATGTAGGACTGGAATGTGGCTGGGGCATTGGTTAACCCAAAGGGCATTACCAAAAACTCGTAATGGCCGTAGTGACACCTAAAGGCTATTTTTGAGATTTCCTCCTCCCTCATCTTGATTTGATGGTAGCCTGAACGGAGATCAATTTTTGTGAAATAGATAGCTCCATGCAGCCCATCCAACAACTCATCAATCCTGGGTATGGGGTACCTATTTTTGATCATATTTTTATTCAAAGCCCAGAAGTCAATGCACATTCTCATCATTCTGTCCTTTTTCTTAACCAAGATTACTGAAGAAGCGAACGGGCTTGAACTTGGCCTGATGTGTCCCATGTCTAGAAGCTCTTTGATGGCCTTCTCTATCTCGTCTTTATACTTCTTGGGATGCCTATAGGGTGTGGTGATAACTGGTTTAGCCCCTGCTTATAGCTCAATGATGTGCTTGAACCCCCTTTCTGGGGGCACACCTGGAGGAATCGGCCCAAACAACTTGTGGTGCCTGTCAAGGATCTTTTTAATCTCCAGAGCATAATGCACCTTTCCCTTCTCGTCCACCCGTGTTGAGAGTTTACATTCTGCTGCGTATAAAATTTCTTCCCTTCTGAAGATGGCTTCCATCCTCTTGGCCATGAACACTCTGGAAGAGTTACCTGTCATGCCTCTGAGCACAACCTTTCGTCCTCCTTCCTCTACAAAGGACATTTCCATGGTCTTGTAATTGGTGGTGATGGGACCTAAAGTGTTGAGCCACTGCACCCCTAGGATGATGTTGGTATCGGGAATATCCATCGCATACACATCCTGAACTAACTCATGCCTTCCTAAGGTGAGTTTCATACCTGGTATGTATCTGTCACAGGGCATAGTACTCCCACCTGCTACCTCTACTTTGAACCCTTCAAACTCTACTGTAGGTATGTGCCTCCTCTTTAGTAATGCCGCATCAATGAAATTGTTGGAAGCTCCTCCATCAATCAGAATCGAGACTCTCTTTCCCTGCAAGAACCCTCTCATCCTGAAGGTGTTGAACTTGGGTACCCCGCTGATAGATGCCAAGGTAGCCTTCTCTCCAGCCGCACAGTCAAGTTCTGGAACCTCCTCTTCTCCTGTCTCTGTAGTTTCGGCCTCAATGTTTTGTATTTGACCATACTCTTCCTCCTCTTCATTGTCCAAGGTAACTTCTATATAGTGAGCCTGGCCATGTCCCATGCACTTATGTGATGGATTCCAAGGTTCTTTGCAAGTGAAGCAGAGTTTCTTTCTCCTCAGTTCCATTCTAGCGCTGTCATCTATCCTACCACGGCCCCTGTCAAATCCCTTTGGGTCACGTCCCCCCTGATTCATTGGAGGTCTTTGATCCCTTCCTCCATTGTTAAGAGGTGGTCTGGGTATGAATCTAGGCTTCACGGCTAGCCCCAAATCCCTTGCCTTCCAAATGGACTCCTATAGGTTGTGGGGTTTAAAGGCCTTTACCCAACCCTTCAAGGGTTCCATCAACCCTTCTATGAAAAGCATCATGAGCCTTGTTGGGGACATATCCTGTACCATAACTACCAATCTCTAAAATTCATCAATATACACTTCAACCGTACCTGTTTGTTTGAGTTGGGTAAGATCTCGGAAATGTAGCTCAGGATCTCCTTGGTCAAATCTATCAATGAGCCTCTGAGTGAACTCTATATAGGATACAATCTGATTGTGGCCGAGTGTGGTGAGTCCATGATACCACCAATCATGAGCCTTGCCATCCAGGTACATAGTGGCGAATTTGATGGCCTCCATCTCCCTCATGGGGTTGAGTTGCAGGTAAGTATCCAACTTTTGTACCCAAGATTGAGCTGTCATCTTGGCCGTACCATCAAAGTATGGAATTTTTTTCCCGCTCTTCGTTCAAACTCAAAGCTTCCCCTGTTGTTCGTCCTGGGTTGATTTTTGAACTTGAGTTGACAATACTGGTCTAGGGACATCTATTTTTGGATCTTCATATCCAAATTGTAGTATTCATTGGTACTCCTCGCCAATTGTCCCACAAAATCTTCAACCAATTCCTGTTTCCCTAGCTCATCTATGAATGTGGGCATATACGGTCTCAGGTTGGCTCTGCCACTCATATGTCAGCCAAGATGTTCATCTATGAATGTGGGTATATATCTCCTCGAATTGATCCCGCTACCCATTTGACCCTAGAGCGTGTCTCCTTCCAAACTCCCCTCGAATCTGAAAGCTTTCTCTGGATTATGTCTGATCTCCTCATGGATCCCACCAGATCCACTGGCCTCCTTATGCCCATAAGTATCAGGGTCTTTCCCCTTATGTGCCATTTCCATTAGAAATGCAGTTAGCTTGGATTGGTTCATGTTCATTATTTGCAGGTTCTCGTCAACTTTCTTCAATGTTTTAGAAAGCTCAACCTGTCCCTTCCTGTTGGTTTCATGGTATTCATCCAAATATCGGACCAAGGTGATTTCTGTGCGGTTGACGGATTACTGGAACTTGTTAAATTACGCTACTATGAGAGTCAAGTCTACAGCTTCATGGTCATCTCTAGATCCTTCCATCTCAGCCTCTGTTTCACTGCTGGGTTTCTTCCTCCGACCCATAAAGATACCGATGTACCTTTGCATGCGCCGATCCTTCCATAGGTTTGGAGGATCGAAGCTCTGATACCACTGTAATTATCCCAAGCCAAATTATTTCTTGGAATCACTAACTACTACTGATCTATTGATGTGCAGGTATTTATTGAGTTATTAAGTGCATACAAGATTCATCAACACATGGAGATCACAATATATTCAAGATGTAGAAGCACAAGCAAAGATCTGACCTTTTTATTATGAACAATGTAAGATCAATACAATAGATGGATGATTTGGCATAAACCTCAGATGGCCATACAAGCAATAGATATGAGCTGCTACAAAATGCTCCCGACAATACAAAATAAGCCTCCAAAGGTTGGATATACAATGAAGACTGAAACAAGTAGATCTGAGTCGTACTAATGTTTAGCCTCCAAGTTGGAAAGTGCCACGCCCTGCTAGAATGTTGAAGCCCTCAATAATTCGTCCCTTCTACCAAAAGTGTCCAATCATCCCGAGAAATATGCCAAATGATAGATTGGGCAACTGTAAGGACAACCCAGATGTCTGAATTCCCAAATCCACCCTCAAATCCTGTAGATATGAATTCCTCCACTGAATGGTGCACCCCACTGGATGACTGAAACCCTAGCTAGTTCATCCCTGATGAAGGAGGCCTCCAAATGCTCTAAAACTCTCCAAGAATATAGATCGGGCTATGAGAATCCCGTGGGAGAAGTTTCAGACTCAGATCTCAAGCAGATCTCCCTAGATCTGAGTTTTACTGAATCACAGGACGTTCCCTATGGCTCCAAGACGTCCCAATCTGTAGACAAATGTAGAATGATGATAACTCTCCAGAAAATCCCTCAAACTGATGGTCCTGCCCCTGCAAACAAAACCCAATTGTCGGAATGGCCCCAGGCCCTCAGGATAAGATGGATCGAACCTCCCTCTAGATGATGGTGTGCCCTTGCTGGAAACACAAGAACAGTACAACCTGCTACCTTTTGAAGCATTAGATGGAGATGGGCTGAGACTAGAATGGTGTGGAGGAGTCTTTCATCCCCGATACCAAGCTGCGGAACAAGGTGAGTGGATATTTCACCACTGAGTTGCTCACAAGGGTTTGTACAGCAAAACCCTCAAACTAAATGCTCAAAAGCAATAGCAAATGCTAATCCTAAAACCAGAATGCCTAATAGGTGCGCCCCAGCCTCTTACTTATACTTTTTCCTTCTAATTCTCTGTTGAGTTAGGTTATTAATCTTCTATTCTTCTGTTGAGTTATATTTTACCCTTAATCCCTTTTCCTTTCTTAAGTCAACTTAAAAATATAACTTTAGCCTCCTTGACTTCCCCCTTCAGTGTAAGACTGTGACCTAGTGGGGGTGTCCAGGCCACTGAGTCTCCACATCACCTCTCTAAGAGGTGGGGGACATTACAGTTCACTATGCACCAAAGATTCAAAGGATCATTGAAAAACATAGTAAGGTGTTTGGACCCATTCCACCTAGAATGCCACCAAATAGGGGGTTGGAGTATATCATAGAGTTGGAAGAGGGGGAAAAACCTGTCATCACCACCCCCTACAGACACCCCAAGAAGTACAAAGACAAGATAAAGAAGGCCATCAAGGAACTGTTGGACATGGGTCACATCAGACCAAGTTCCAGTCCTTTTGCATCTTCGGTGGTACTCGTCAAGAAGAAGGATGGAACCATGTGCACGTGCATTGATTTCATGACATTAAACAAAAAGACTATTAAAAACAGGTATCCCATTCCAAGGATTGATGAGCTATTGGACGAGCTCCATGGGGCTGTTTACTTCACCAAAATTGACTTGCGCTCTAGTTATCATAAGATCAAGAGGAGGGAGCAAGACATTAAACAAAATGACCTTCACGTGTCACTACGGCCACTATGAATTCCTAGTGATTCGTTTTGTATTGACCAATGCACCAACCACGTTTCATTCATGCATGAATCACGTCTTCAACAAGTTGTTGAGGAAGCACCTTCTTGTGTTTTTTGATGATGTTTTGATCTATAGAAAAACTTGGGATGAGCATCTTCAACATATGGAACAGATTTTGACTATCATGGAGGACCATTCATTGTATGCCAAGGAGTCGAAATGTGAGTTTAGAATGACATAAGTCCTTTACTTAGGGCACATCATTGGAGCAAAGGGGGTACAAGTATACCAGGAGAATATCCAAGCGATACTTGATTGGCCCACACCTAAAACTCTTACAGAGGTGAGGGTATTTCTCGACATTTGCAATTATTACAGGAGGTTCGTCAAGGGGTTCTCACAACTTTCTGCACTCTTGAACGATTTGACCAAGAAAGGGGATTTCAGATGGAGTGAAGAGGCACAATCTACATTTGACAAGATGAAAAAGGTAATGAGCACATGCCCGGTTTTAGCCTTGCCAGATTTCGGCCAACCCTTCATATTGGAGTGTGATGCATCAGGAGAGGGCATAGACGCCGTACTAATGCAAAATAAGCATCTCCTTGCCTATGAGAGCTGGAAGTTGAGAGGCCCTGAGCTTCTTTACACTATATACGATAAATAAATGTTTTCCATCATGCATGCCTTGGCCAAATTCAGACAATAATTGGTGGGAGCAAGATTTGTAGTGAGGTCAGATTAGAACAACCTTAAGTACTTCTTGGAATAGAAGGTCTTAAATGAGAGACTACAAAAGTGGGCCATCAAGATACACGCCTATGATTTTGACGTTGAATTTTTCAAGGGGAAGAACAACATAGTTGCAGATTCATTATCCAAAAGGCTATCAGTTTATTCCATGGCTGATATCTTAGTTGACTAGAAGGCCCACCTCTTGGTGGAATACTCCAAAAACCAGTTTTCTTGTTAGTTTATGGATGGGAAAATATAGGATGAAAAATTCAGAGTCATAGATGATATTATCTACTACAAGGGCCAAATTTTATTGGTTTCTGAGTCAGCCTTCAAGGCCAAGATACTATAGGCATGTCATGATTCACTGGTGGTAGGGCACCAAGGCATTGCCAAAACATACTGGCAGGTACGAGAAAGGTTTTCATGGAGGGATCTCAAAGAAGATGTAGGGCTCCAAATCAAAGAGTGCACAACTTTCCAGGAAAAGAAGGATGAGCATAACCATCCAGCAGGACTGTTATAGCCTTTACCCATTCCAGAGCACAAATGGGAAAGTATCTCCATGGACTTCATCACAGGATTTCCAAGGGCACAGGGGAAAGACTGTATTTTCATGATGGTGGAAAGGTTAACTAAGTTTCCACACTTCTTCTCCATTTCCACAGATTTCAGCGCAACACAGGTGGTAGAATTGTTCTTCAGGGAGATCTTCAGGCTACACGGGTTGCCCAAGACTATTTTTAGTGACAGGGATAGCCAATTTATGAGCATCTTTTGGTAGGAGCTATTCATGTTGGTTGGTACGACTTTGACCCCTAGCACTAGTTACCACCCCCAGACTGATGGGCAGACTAAAATAGTCAACAAGTGGGTGGAAGGATACCTTAGAAATTATGTAGAAGGGCAGTATAAGGCATGGGATAGGTGGCTACACCTGTGGGAATACTTTTACAACACCACTTATCACATGTCCATCGGTATGAATCCATTCAGGGCCTTGTACAATTATGACCCTCTCTCCTTTGTAGAGATTTCCTTTGGTGATAATAGAGCTCCTATGGTACAGGATTGGGTGCAACAGAGTCATGACATACTCATGGAATTGAAAGATCATCTACAAAGGGCACAAAATCAGTAAAAGGTCCAGGCGGACAAACACAGGGTAGAGCACACCTTTGAGGTTGGTGACTTAGTCTACTTAAGGCTCCAACCGTTGTTATAGCAAGATTTGCCTTACCATTTCTATATTGCACATAGGGCCTTTTTCCATTTCCCTGTGTGGACTTATCATCCCTTTTTTATAAATCCAGAGCTAAAAATAAACATTTTCCCACATATACACGCCCTATCAGCTATACAACAAGTGTATACGCAGGCTGCTCCACTACAACCCACGTATATCAGGATTTGTGCCATAAAATACAAAAATGGAGTCGGGTTTCCATGTCACGACAAGAGATCTCTGATCCTTGGCCTTTCATATACTAGAAAATTTCTGACTCGGCCCTTCAGTTTCATTTTGAAGGCTATAAGAGCACAATTTCGAGCTATGGAAAAGAGGATAAAACATTCAACTTTGAGAGCAAAGTTACTCTGGAGAAATTACTTAATATTGAGTCTGCATCTCTTTGTCCCTCAAATTTGAACATAGCGTTCAGCCCCCAAGCTCTTTCCCTATTGTTGAGAGGACTTCATTGCCTCTTTCCTATGAGCTTGCCTTTAGTGGAGGATTGAAGTGGTGGAGACCCGGTTGGAAGGAACTTGGTTTCTTGGTTTCGAACCGTGCCGACACAGAAGTCTGTAATGTTGTCACTTATGCTGATCAATTATTAATAGAAATACTCCTTTACCATCCTATTGGTATCTTGAAAATATATTATTATTACCCATTGGCATATTTGTAATGTTTATTAATGGATTATTCTATCTGATGTGCTAACCCTTTTATATCATCACTATGTACTTGCTCTACTTGTTTGTTGAGAACTTATTGTAGGTATAAAGCTTTGGGTCAAAGTGCTCAACGATGGAACATCATCAAAAGTTGGATTGAGGTAGGCCTCTTTCTTATCTTGCACATTAGTTTATATAGCATACAGTGGAATTAAGTTGATTTTTGCAGTCATACCTGTCTATTGTGGTTTACCCTTGACCATAGAGAGTTTTTCCCTCATAATAGAATTGGCAACTCCATTGGGGAGAGATCTTCCTTCTAAGGGTTGAAGTACTTTTTCTTCTTTCATTGCTCTTTTTCCTTTGTGTTTCTTGTCATATCACTACTTAACATATTTTGTTCACTCTAGGTCTGAGTTCCCAGCCTTCTTTCCCTTGCCTGGCCTTGTTTTAAAGCCTATACGCTCCTTTTTTCCCTAACAGTCGCATATACACGCTTGTTGTCTCATTGTAGGATGCGTATATACGCTATGTTCTCCTAAACAATCACGTATACCACTTCCCCTTTCATGTTTGCTTGGTTTAGTGACTGTTGGGTGGGATTTGATGATTGTTGAGCCTTGTTTGGTCTCTGTAGTGCCTATTGAGCTTCTCTGGGTTGACAGGAAACCTGTTGGGAGTTGAATTTTTGAGCGTAGTCTTTCTCATTGTTTTTCATTTTTTATTTTTCCTTGAACCCCGGGCTTTTTTCTTGGCTGCTTGGTATGTTGCTCAGTCCATGCATTTTCTTTCTGATATATTGAAAATACAAAAAAATAGGCATTTTGAATTGGTTAACATTTTTGTCTTTGAACCTTTATCATTATCTTAGTACATTTAGCGAAAGATTGCATTTTACTTCTGAATTGCAGAGTTGAAATTGAAAATTGCACTATTTTTATTAGAATATCATTCATTGAAAAGTTAAAGGTAGACTTTGCATTATATTCATATTTATCTTTTGCAGAGTCATAACATCATGAGTTTCTCTTCCATACCCTTTTGAGTAATCACGACCAATAAAATTTACGTTTTAAACTAAAATTGATTAGTCACGATTTTATTTTTAGGGTGCACAAACTAGTCTAGGATTTAGTGCCTTGGAATAGGATTTTGTGAGTAAAATTCTTCAAGGAAATTAAATCAACATATGTGTCTGAGACAGGGAGTTGAGAAGTCCATTGTATAATTGGTAAGATCAGGAGGCCCCGATCACACCGGAGTTAATCATGAGGTCGTTTGAAGTTAGTTGAAAGGATAACCCCTGGATACTCACCTAGCATCAGAGATATTTCTGTGGATTTATTCGTATTTGGGGATCTTGCTAGTACCCATACCTCTGTGAAAGGTAGTGATTTCAAGGTTTCAGGATTTTCTACCCTGCCCATACGGTGATACAGACTTATGAATGCTCGCCTATGCATCGGTTATACAGTGGTTTATTAATTTATTGACTTAGGTATCTCATATGTTACTTGCAGGGGTTATTCTACTTGTACCCTGGGTCATATAGGGGTTGGACAACAGACAACCTTTATGGAGGATTACCTCTCCGGGGGGATCTAACCGACTAGTTTTTAATCCCATGAGGGCCCCTATAACTGATTATGTTAACTCCAAACTTTAGCATGGATTCTAAGGTCCCTCTTGGATGAGACATACCTTCTTTAGTGAGGGAGGCCACTCAACCACTTTAGCCCGTTTGCATGCATATTAGCTGTTTGAATTTTTGGTATGCTCTTTGATTATTAGTTGACCATAGGATTTCATGTTGAGTCTTTGTTATCATGGATAGTGGAGTTCCTTTTGCTCCCTCGTTTACTGCTACCCCCCCCC
>ML793831.1:293433-308037 GCA_009831015.1 Picea engelmannii
GAAAATCCGTCCACTTTTTATAATGGTATGAAAAATTATGGTACTCAATCAATGCCTTGGGTCTCTAAGAATTTTTCTCATGGTATGTCTGATATGTCTTCGGACTTGCCATCCTCTATCTCGCCTCCTTATGGAAATACAAGTTTTGGGTCTGGGGGCATGATGCCTCCTTATCCCTCTTCGTTTGGTGGGAGTCATATCCTTCAAACACCTCTTACAGTAGGAGGTTGGAATCTTCCTTCCTAAGAATCCACTATGAAAGAAGTAAGTGCCCAACTATGCAATCATTCTACTTATTACACTCCGTCCACTTATCCTTATTCTACCATGCTTGTTCCTACGAACACTTTTCCCATGGCTGACCTCCATCTGTCCTCTGGTGTTTCATCTGGGGGAAGTCATTTTTGTAGTATGGGAAACCCCCTTCACGAAGTTCCTTCATTTAAGGGCAACATATATCCTCACATGAGTAACCCTTGTCATGTCTCTTTCTCTTCCCAAGCAACTTCCTTAGTGTCGATGCCCCTACAACCGTCTATGAATCAGTATGGAGGAGGATAATATCCTGCCAGACAGGGATAGGGTGTAAACCAGGATTCTTCCTGGCCTGCAATTTCTCAAAACTAATATTTCCTTGGACCTTGGTCTCAAATGATGCAATTCACCGCCGCCATAAGTCCAGTTACTGCGTGTCATACTGGCGTTATATCACCAACTGCTACTAGCCATGTTGGATATTGGTTGAAAACCTCTGCGAGTCATGTTGAATACCTGCAACCAACCGCTGCAAGTCATGCTGGGGGCACAAGTCCAGTCACTGCGTGTCATACTGGCATTATATCACCAACCTCTGCTAGTCATGTTGGAGATTGGTCGACAACCTCTGCGAGTCATGTTGAAAACCTGCAACCAACCGCTACAAGTCATGCTGGGGGCACATGTCTGGTCACTGCTCATAACACTGCACATCCATCACCAACATCTTCTAGTCATGTTGGGGATCCATAACCAACCTCTGCTAGTCATGTTGGAGATTTTCCACTAGCCTCTACAAGTCATGCTAGGACCGTGTCACCAACCACTACAAGTCATGATGGGGCCATTCATATGATTGATAAGCCTAAACATCTCGGACGTAAGCCTAGATTCCTTTGTAGGACTTGTGAAGGAAGTCACCTTACTCATTTGTGTCCCATTACTATTGGGATACCAGAAGCGTGGGGCTCACCTAAGGGTCCTTCAAGTTCTGAGGCATCTATGGTTTCACAACACTCTGTTTCTTCTTTGGTTGATACAACAATCACTCCGATGAAATCTTTGACTGACACCACTTTTCCTTTAGGGGTTGATACATCCTTTGACCTTGTTGTCTCACATCCCATTCAACTTGTGGTCGTGTTGATGCAATCTTTGACCAAAACCTCTCCTATGTTCGGGGGTGATGCGTCTCTTGACCTTGTTGTCTCGCATATTGTTCAACCAACGGTCATGTCGATGCAATATTCAACTGACAACCCTCCATTTTTTGGGGGTGATTCACCTCTCGACCTTGTCGTCTCACATCCTATTCAACTAATGGTTGAGGAAGTGGTCGTATCGATGCAATATTTGATCGACCCCACTCTTCTCTCGGAGAGTGACAAGTCTAAGGAAGCGGTCGCACCAATGCAATTTTTGGTCGATCCCTCTCTTTTGGTTCTGGTTATATACCTTCTATGCCACGTACTTAGAATTTATATTACTTCACCTTCTGAACAAGAGAGATTTTTACTCTTCCCGAGTTCTCTCCCTCCAAGTCTTGACGAGGTTCCCTTTGATTGGGATGGTCTTGTGGGGTATCCAATGCCTCCACCTATGTCTTTTCCAGGAAGAGACATTATCCAACATAACACAAAGACGATAACCTCCGTTAGCACTTTGTACTCCTCGACTTGGAGAGATTTGGGTCTTCCTGATCTTGTGTCGGTTCTTCATAAGATACTGACATTCCACAGAATATTGGTACGGGAGCCTTGGCCTCCCCCATGCCTTGCCGCCTAGAATCTTCCTAACGAGTCTTAGTTAATCTCTTTTCTAACTCGTCTAAAAACCAAAAATATTTCTGAGTGATTTGTCCCTTTCACACTCATTAAATTGGATTTGAAAGGTCATGAGTCTTAGTTAATCTCTTTTCCGACTCGTTATCAAAAATAGAAAATATTGCCGAGTGAACTTGTCTTTTTCACACTCGTAAATTGGATTTGAAAAGACGTCTATTTGGCACAAGTTTACCCCTTTTTCACACCAAGTAGACTACAAGAAATAAAAAAGGATATTTTTTGGTGTTAAGTTGTGATTGCATCTCATTCCATCGCTTGCAGTATTGAGCCTTTCGCTGGTTCTCGCTTTGCATTATAAACCATTGCTTAAGCAGTTTTCACATCCTCAACCAAACAAAGACTTGTTTATATCCTTCACAATTTGACACCCTATACCCTAGAGGAAACATCACCTCGAGTGTCCATCTCTCGCATGCATTTCCTTGCATTAAGCATAGGTACGTTCCACTGCTGGAAATAGTTTTTCTTACTTGCGACACTCGATTCCTCCTCTGTATCATAGCATTCATTTGTTATGAAAAAACAAAAAAAGATGGGTGTGAAGGGAGTGCTATATTATAATTGGCAAAAGACGTGTCACCTTTGAACAGAGAAAAAAATTATTGAGTCCTTGTGTCATCATAATTTTCGGTTTAGCATGGCCTCAGGAAGCTGATCTCGCTACAGAGTTTTCTTTACCGACTGGTTACTCTTTCAGTCCCTATAGAGAACGTTATTAATGCCTCCTACATATAATAGTCACATCATTGAGTCTATGCTACCGGAGTCCACCATATGTCTCATGCTCTTGTTCAAAGGATGTCTCACAACCTACATCAGCCACTCCTCAAAAATATTGACTTTTCATGTCGGCCATACCCTCAGTTTGTCTCAGAATCACATGATACTATTGTCTTATCATGCACCTTGGCCCTACTTGCATCATCGGTAGGTCAACTTGAACCCAACAATCGACATTTCATCATTGGTCATTGACTGGGTGGTTTCCCTTGTGTTCGACGACAAGACATCTATTCACACTTTGGGATTCGTGCAGTGTCTTGGATTCCATTAGCCTTATTGGTGGTTTCCTCGCCTTTGTCAGTAGTTTTCATCATTGGATTCTATTCAAAGGGTCTTTTTCGTATACCACTTGCATTTGATACATGTGAAAGACACACATGGTCATTGGTTCGTGAACATGTTCTTCGTCCGATCTCCACCAAATCATGAAGCTCTTGCTTTGTTCCTCATGCTGACTGATGAGAGATTCCTTAATGCTCTCTTTTCAGCAGGTCTCTTTCCATCGACTTCAACTCATTTATTCTGGATATGGGACCTAGAGTTTTATGAGTACCTTGAGGCTTGCAGTCATTAGTGGCAGACTCTCTCTCCATTGACATATGGTAATACATCAATGTCTCCTGATCAATGGATTTCTCAAGTGTTCGACACCGACTCCTTTATTCACACTTGTAGGAATGTACTTGGTGCCTTGATACCTACTTTCATTATTGGTGGGTTGTCTCACATTTTTTAATGGTATGCCTTAATGATTGGTAATCAAACGATGTCTCATTATGTTCTAACTCAACTCCTTTATTCACATGATGTAGACTTGCACCCTTGGCGGATAGTGTATAAGACTTGAAGACATCACTATGTGGATGCATCTTTCTTGAGTTGTTGCTTCCCTTTCATTGGACCAACACCTGTTATACTTTAGTGATCATGGGAGATTAGATTGTACTCCATGGTATACAAATATATTCAGATTGATTTTGAGACTGGTTTCACTGGGCCTTGTTCATGACTATGACAACTTTTGGCATAGAACCGCAATTGTATCTGCCTATTCATGGCCACAAACACTTATTTGGTATATTTTCCGCATGGATATGCATTGTAATCTTGGTAGGCATGTATGCAAAGTCAGTAAAGAATGTAATGAGCCATTGAGTTTGTCCATATAGTTCTCTACCACTCCACTCATGGGTTATTTATAATGTATTTCGGCCATCGCAGATACTCCTCTGATCTCACACATTAGGGGGCATCTTTTATAGAAAGATTTGCCTAACTATTTCTATTTTGCACAGAGAGCCTTTTTCCATTTCCCTATGTTGACTTATCATCCCTTTGTTATAAATCCAGAGCTAAAAATAAACATTTTTCCACATATACACACCCTATCAACTATACAACAAGCGTATATGTAGGATGCTCCACTACAGCCCGAGTACATCAAGATTTGTGCTAGAAAATACAAAAATGGAGTCAGGTTTCCATGTCATGACAAGAGATATCTGATCCTTGGCCTTCCATATACTGGAAACAAACGTTCCAACTCGGCCCTTCAGTTGCATTTTGAAGGCTATAAGACCACAATTTCGAGCTATGGAAAAGAGGAGAAAACATTCAACTTTGAGAGAAAAGTTACTTTGGAGAAATTACTTCATATTGAGTCTTCATCCCTTTGTCCCTCAAGTTTGAACACAGTGTTCAGCGCCCAAGCTCTTTTCCTATTGTTGAGAGGACCTCATTGCCTCTTTCCTATGAGATTTCCTTTGGTGGAGGATTGAAGTGGTGGAGACCCGGTTGGAAGGAACTTGGTTTCTTGGTTTCGAACTGTGCCGACACATAAGTTTGTAATGTTGTCACTTCTGCTGATCAATTATTAATATAAATACTCCTTTCCCGTCCTATTGGTATCTTGCAAATATATGATTACTACCCTTGGGCATGTTTGTAATGTTTATTAATGTATTATGCTATCTGATGTTCTAACCCCTTTATATCATCACTATGTACTTTCTCTACTTGTTTGTTGAGAACTTATTGCAGGTATAAAGCTTTGGGTCAAAGTGCTCAACAATGGAACATCATCAAACGTTGGATCGAGGTAGGCCTCTTTCTTATCTTGCACATTAGTTTATATAGAATACAGTGGAATTGAGTTGATTCATGCAGTCATACCTATCTGTTGTGGTTTACCCTTGACCATAGAGAGTTTTTCCCTCATAACAACCATACAAACAAGATTCTGTCAAAAGAAGCGGATTAGAAAAGCTCGAACCCTAGTTTTTGGGACCCTACAGGATCAACAGGAAGGTAGGGGCTGTGGCTTATGAACTTGAGCTTCCAAAAAGCAACAGGATTCACGACATCTTTCATGTGTCATGCTTGAAAAGGGCCATTGGTCAACACATCACCCCACTTGAGGTACTTCCACCCTTAGATGAAGTGGGACAGTTGGTACTAATACCGGAGGCGATACTGGAGGTTCGGGAGAATAAACTCCGGAGGAGAAGCATCAAGAAATACTTATTCAAGTGGAAGGATCTGCCTATTGAGGATGCCACATGGGAGAGTGCACAGGTGATATAGGATACATGTTTAGAATTACTTGTGGAAAATCAATTTCTAGCAGGGGAGTGTTGGCACAAGGGAAGACCCAGGGTTCAATGCTACAACAATGCACCAACAAAACCCTAACTACCGACCCTTTTGGAAACACCTGCGAAGCAGATGAAGTCTCACCAGAGGGAGAGGCAGGGGTGGTTGCAGGACTCAAATGTTTAAAACCTTAGCTGGGACATAGATTTGTGATTCTAACACTTAAAAGAGCACTTAGCACCGATATTTCATAAATATTTAACCATTATCTACTCCACAGATAAAACAAAGCATCAAATCATTCATTCAGATATGATGTATCTAAGCACTTATCATAGAGTGATAGATTAGATCTAGCAGATTCAAGCACTAAGCACATTCACATAGGTCATGTCTCACATCCATATACATCATTAGCACAAAGCATAAACAAAACTATCTATCTATATCAAAGCACTTAGCAAGTAAAGAAATAAACACAACAACACATTGCACAAAGCATAACAGCACAACATGTACGTGGTTCACCCCCACCCTGGGGCTAGGTCCACCAAATATTCTTCTTTATTATCTTCAGTCAAGATTCTTACAGGCACATAGCATCAAAATCCTACTCCGCAGAAGACATGAGATCTGCGCGCACTCCGCCAGATCCTCCTTCTTCGAGTTAGGGTACAACACTAAGCCTTCTAACAATTACTTGCACATAGCTCTGCAAATCTCACACAATATGCACAAAGAATCTACAATCCATACTTAGCACTTAGCCCAATATCACACACACACACACACACACACACACACACACACACACACACACATATATATATCCCACTCCTTACATTGCCTAGACATCTATTTATACTTTACAAAATAGGCCTAGACATGGGTAAACCCATGGGCCGACATCCCCATACCTGTTACATAATCCCAAATCTCAAATCCCAAAAAGGGGCCAAGATCCCACGATATCTGCTTCATCTTTCTCTCCTCCTTTGACAAGCTGTCGAAGTCCCAAAATAGGTCAAAATTTACCAAGGATCTCCCAAAACTTGGTCAAGGGCCAACAGGCTCCCAACACTCACCTGTGACTCATCCCAAGTCACTCTGATCTGGGTAGTTCTACTTTGAAAGCCTCAAGCATGGATCGGGTTGCTTCGACTTGTTGTTTTTCCACAACCTCCTGTTCAATGAACTCTTGGATGACTACGTCATTGACAGGTCCCTCCAGGTGTTGTTCAACTACAGTGACAACCTGCTCGAGTTCTGCTCCTCAGCCTTGGTAACCTTATATTTTACAGGTTGGAGCCACTGAGTTACTTCCATAAATTTGCTCTTGATAGTGTGGATATTTTGTTGGGCAGTGCGTTTCTCTTGGGATCGCTTCATTATTTCCACAACTGATAGGGGCTTCAACTGCGCCTGTATTGTCTTTGTTTGATACTTTGCTTCCTGGAGTTGTGACTCCAGTGCCTGCAATTATGGGTTCTCAATGAGTTTCTCATACGTCTGGGCACTGCAATTACTTAGCTGCTTGCATTTCATGGCAAGGGCCTCTATCCTTTCAACTGCGCTCCGGGCAGTTGCTTCTCTTTGATCTCTTACATCCGGTGGAGTCTCGGGCACTATGCGGAGCTCTAAGTTTGTTATATGTTGTTGTAGTTGCTAGATAGCTTCCACGAGTTTCTCTACTTGTTGCGTGACTTGGTCCTCTACCTTTATTTATAAGACTTTCATAGAGCGAAGTGATCTGTTGACCACTTTTTTCACTTCGAGTTGCTCTGCGATCAACTATTCTTTTTCTTGATGCATCTGTTCTTTTTCTTCATCGAACTTCACTTGGAGAGAAATATTTTCCTGTTCTGCAGCATTGCATTGTTCTACGAGTATGCCTTGCACTTGCTTCAAGGCCTAGGTGGCTTGTTCTATTTCTTCTTTTGCTCATCGAAGGTGAGCTTCGACTGTATCAGCTAGTCTGTGGAGTTGGGTTGGCTCATCTCCCAAATCTGGTTCTCCCGATGGTAAGGGTGCAGTGGAGACTGCGCGGATGGACTGAAGGTCTTGTTGAAAAATATATGATAGAATTGGATTTTGACTCCAATTCTATCATATATTTTTTCCTGCTTGGCTTCTTTTTTCTCTTCTATTTCCAGTGAAGCATCGTTCAGGGCTCCTATGATGAAGTCAAAATCATCGGAGGTGAGGACAGTCTGCATCTTGATCATGGTGGCTTTCATTTTCTTCCGGGAAGAATGTTTCAGGGGGGAAACCTTCCTCTTCTTCAAGGGGTCAACCTCGTCTCTGGGCAGTGTTAATTCACCTGGCTTCTGTTAAGCTTATACTTCATCATCACCCCCCAGGTCAGGTGACACTGAAGCAGTCTTTCCTGAGGTGCTGCTTAAATTTTGAACCTCCTCAGTCTTCTTGGGTGTATTTTGTTCTTTATGAGTGTCCTCTGGGCTGTCAAGATAAGATATCTATGTAGTTTTGGTGGGGATAAGGAGGTCAACGGACCATTCCTTAGTGATCTCCTCAAGGTATTCTTCTGTAAGTTTATAATATGACTAGAGATGCTCTTTATGTTCATCTACTTGCGCTGTAATGTAGATGAAGTGTTTATCTGCGTTGAACTTCATCAGGGGTTAGAACCTTTGTAAGGTGGTTGGAGTCATGCAAGCTTCAACTTCGATGGATCTATTTAGTTGGAGGTAATATGTATGAAACACAACATTCGACTGCCACTGTTTGTTCATATCACTTGAATACCAAAGGCTAGCAAACTTCACAACAAGTGGTTCGAACAAATCTATGTCTGGGAAGGTCGCACCTTCAGCATCTCCCAGGCAATAAATATAATGAGGATCAAGAGCCAACTGAAATGAAATTCATAACCTTGATCCCGTGCTTCTCGACAGTCTAGTTCCAACTGGTTAACTAGGTACTTCACCCAGTTCATCTGTAGGCCTTCCGCACACTTCCCTACGAGGTCAACGACAAAGTCGGTGACCTGCGTAGGTCGGTTCTTCCTTATTAAATTTCCACCTATAAGTTGACATGCTATTCTCACTGTGCCACTCTAGATGGAAGCTACCTTCTAGCCTCTTGTTCCCTTCTCAACATCGCCATATGTATCCTTGATCTTCTGTGCTAGCACACGATCTGTGGCCTTTCTTGGGTAGAATTCCTGTGGGTCGGGTCCTTGCATACTCAGTCCTGTGATCCTGTGGATCAGCGTTGGGTCAACTGTAATACAACGGTCTAGCCATAAGTAGCCACCATGGTAACATGACAGTAGCAGCTTGACACATGCGTTGAATTCCTGGTGTCTTCTGAAGTGTGGGATCTTCATGACATTCAAAAGGGTGGACTTCGCGAGGTTCATCGTCCATGGCTGGGGAATTATCTTTGAATTCTTCCCCTTCGTTCTGGTTAGGTACTAGTACGGGGCGAGCATACCATAGATCTTGCGATCTCCGAGGTTGAAGTTGTTAAACTTCAATGCTATGATCTTATCCTACTCTGCTCAAACTACGCGTATCCCCTTTGGGACGTATGTAGTGACCATGGTGTACTCAAAATCTCTTGGCACACTATCATGATTCACCACGCCAACCAGATGCGGGATTTAATCAACCAATATGGTTGGAATCAACTTCTCATTTTCTAGGTCATCTTTGTGCTTGGTTCTCTTTTCCGCTGAGGGTTGGGATGATCTAGCTCTACGAGCAGTAGATGGAGAGGCTTGCAGTCCTCTCATCGATGACACTTGTATACCTGTAGACATTGACATTACTCGTTCAGTCATGAGGTCGATGAGAAATTCTTCGACAAATTTCTCTGCAACGTTGAACTCGTCCGACATACAAGCTCGGGGTTGAAAATATCGGGTTCAAGGAGTAACTTAGACACTGCAATGGGATAGAGGAAAATAGCGCAATGATCACTGTGTAAAATCAACAAGTCTGCAGGCTCAAATTCATGGTTAGAAAAAGTGTTCTTGGTGCATGGCATGACGGGATAAATAGATAACTTGGCAACGGATCTCTTGCAACAGGTGAGAAACCTTCATTAACTCTGTTCTGTCCGTTATGGCACGGTCCAATGGTCTGGTGGCGAACCATAAATTCCTTTCTACCCATTTGGAGGGTCGGCCTAACGGTTATATTATTCCCAATGGCTATGTTACTTCACCCTGGTGAAGTGGCATGTGACGATTCTCTGTTATCCCAACGAAGCTCCAATTTTGAAAATTTTCCCTCTGTGAAGTTCCCTCTGGAACCTTCTGTAACTTTTCGATCTTAGCTCTCTTCTTACTTAGCTTTCTGGCCTTCTTTCTAGTGAGCTTCGTCTCGGTATTCCTTTTTCCATTTTGATTCTTATCTGCATTTGGCATAGTTACTTCGCGTTGTTGAGATTCTTTCCTAAGATTTGAGGGTGATACTTCCTCTTTATCTGGAATAGGTACTTCAATCTTCTGTGGATCTTCTAGTGTTCTTGCAACTTCGACATCCGAGTCTTTGGTGTTAAATAACTTTGATCTATTCTTTTGTTCTTCAATCAATTCTGTGATCCTTCTAGTCATGAAATCCTTTAACTCTTGCTTCTTCTACTCTAAAACTTCTTCTTCTTCCTTCCTTCTAGCCTAATCTCTTTCAATCCAAGGTTTTCCTAGTAACATGGTAAATGGGGCGTTGTTCTCAATAAATTTAACAATCTCGAAATCCTCCTCTGTCAAAGTCCCATTGGCATTCATAGGTATCTGGGTGAGCTTTCCACATAGGTTTAACATATTTCCTTTGAATAGTCCTATTCCTCCTAATGAAGGAATCATAACAGGCCTTCCTATAGCTTCCCAAGTTCTTTCTGTCATTATATTCACCTGTCTTTCCTCATCTAGAACACAGTCAATGTTGAAGTCTCCTATTCTTACTTCTATGCATGATTTTTCTTTGAAGATCTCTGATAAGCTAACATGTCGATGGTCATTTAGGGTGTCTTTTATCTGTAGCAATACTTTATCTGATTCTTTCTGGGGTTCTTCCATAATCGTAGTTTCTGGATCTACCTTAGGGTTTTCTTGTCTCATGTTCATTCCTTCAAGCTTAGCAATCATTCTAGGGAAATCCAATACTTCATGGTCCATAGCTTTGCAACAAATACAACTAGGTCTTCTCCCAGGGCATTCCTTAGCAAGATGTCCTGGTTTTCTACAACTGTGACAGAGGGTTAATCCTCTCTTTATTTTAAATGGTACCCATCTTTTCCTGTACTGCGCGCTAGGATCATGGTAGCTAACCTGCAAACATTTCTTTCTAGGATCCTGCATCCACTTATTAATGCAAACATTCTTTCTATGAATAGGTATACATATCTTTCACTATTCTTATCAGATCTATGCAAGTCAAACCTTCTTTCATCTATTAGTGCCCTAGTTTTCAAGCTAGGACAAAATCTATCAAACATACCTAGATCCATACTGTTGAAAAAACAAATTCCACTTATCTTACTTCTACAGAGAACAAAGATTTTATATATAGAACTTTTCACTATTATTACCTTTATCAGAGCACAGTGCTTCCGGATCTTACCTCTTTTCTTCAGATCTGACCTCTTTTCTTTGCACAGAGCTTCACAGATCAAGTGGAATGCTACACACTAGGGCAATAGATCTACGCACAGATATTTCACAGTTTCAGGTCGGATCTTTGCACAAAGATTCTTCTTCCTCAGTTCCCAACAATCACAGTTTCAGGTTAGATCTTTTCACAAAACTTCTTCTTCCTCAGTTCCTAGCAATCATAGTTTCAAGTCCCGACAACAGAACCATTTTTTGCCACAGGAGTAGACCCAGGGTTCAATGCTACAACAACGCACCAAAAAAACCCTAACTACTGACCCTTTCAGAAACACCCGCGAAGCAGATGAAGTCTCACTCGAGGTAGAGGCAGGGGTGGTTACAGGACTCAAATGTCTGCAACATTAGTCGGGTCACAGATCTGTGATTATAACACTTAACAAAGCACTTAGCACCGACAATTCATCAATATTTGACCATTATCTACTTTGTCGATAAAACAAAGCATTGCATCATTCATTCAAATCTGATGTATCTAAGAACTTATCATAGAGAGGTAGATTAGATCTAGCAGATTCAAGCACTAAGCACATTCACATAGGTTAGATCTAACATCCATATACATCATTAGAACAAAGCATAAATAGAACTATCTATCTATATCAAATCACTTAGGAAGTAAAGACATAAACACATCAACACATCGCACAAAGCATAGAAACATATCATGTACGTGGTTCACCCCCACCCTGGGGCTATGTCCACCAACTCTTCTTTTTTATTATATTCAGGAAAGCTTCTTATAGGCACATAGCATCAAAATCCTACATCGCAGAAGACATGATATTTGCGCGCACTCCGCCAGATCCTCCTTCTTTGAGTTAGGGTACAACACCAAGACTTCTTACAATTACTTGCACATAGCTATGCAAATCTCACATGGTATGCACAAAGAATATACAATCCATACTCAGCAATTAGCCCAATATCACACAGATATATATATCCCACTCCTTACATTGCCTAGACATCTATTTATACTTTACAAAATAGGCCTAAACATGGGTAAACCCATGGCTCAACATCCCCATACCTGTTACATAATCCCAAATCCCAAAAAGGACCCAAAAAGGGGTCGAGATCCCGCGATCTCTGCTTCGTCTTGCGCTCTTCCTTCGATAGGCCGTCGAAGTCCCAAAATAGGTCAAACTTGACCAAGGATCTCCCAAAACTTGGTCAAGGGTCAACAGGGAGACTGTAATGTCCCCCACCTCTTGATGAAGAGGTTTTGAGAGACTCAATAGTCTAGCCATCCCCACTAGACTATAGTCTCATGCAGTAGGGGATAAGTCAACTAAACTCAATGTTATAACTTGAAATTGACTTGAAAAAATAAAAAGTAACTCACTAGGGGATTAGAGTGCTTGAGTTGAGTTAGGATTTGAAACTAAGGGTTAACTTAACTGAACAAAGTAATAGAAAGAGGTATAAAGGAAATCCTAGGGCGCACCTCTCAATCATCTTAGATTATTTTGAATTTTTCTATTGGGCTCTTGAGCACACAATTTTGAGGGTTTTGAGAATAAAAACCCTAGAGAACAACTCTGTGGTGAAATATTCCACCCATCTTGTTCCAAGCTTGGTCTCGGGGATGCAATACTCCACCCACACCATTCTAGAACATTCACAGGTACTATCATCCATCCATGAGAGCAGTAGGTTGTACCATTGAGGTTTTTTCAGGAGGGGGCACATCATTCTTTGGAGAGGAGTTCAATCCAGGTTATTGACAGGGCCTTTTGACATTCTAGCACTTGGGTATTTCTTGTAGGGCCTTGATCATCAGATTTGGTGTGTTTTGAGAGGGTTACTCTTGCCATATAATTATCTTGATCTTTGGCACATTTTTTAGAGAAGGAGGGTGCAACTGTGATTCATATCTTCTTAGTTTGGAGGGGTTATACCTCAGATATGACCCTGAGACTTCTCCTAGTATCTTGTAGTGGCCCGATCTATCTTTCTAGAGATTTCCAAGTCATTTGGAGGCCTCCTTCATTAGGGCCGAAATATTGAGCTTGACAGTCTTTAGGAGGGCGCAGTTTTGATGGAGGATTGAGCAATTTGGAAGAGCATATCTTGGCATCAGGGCTTGAGAATTCAGGGAGGGATTGTACTTGCCCCGATCTATCATTTGGCGGAGTTTGAGGCTATTTGGAGGTCTTCTTCAACTAGGCCAAAACACTAGGTCTTCACAGCCATCCAGTGGAGCGTATATGCAGCCAGGGGGGTTTGGACTTGACCCTGGATTCTTCTTGCATTGATCTTCATCGTATATCCAGACTTGGGGGATTACATATTCTTGCCAGAGAATTTTGTAGGATCTCATATCTTATCTATTAGAGTTATCTAAGGATTATTCCAGATCTGCATCCTTCTTGTATCAAGTTCTTTCTTATTACATTAATAAAGGTCAGATCTTGGTGTTGGTTCCATATCTTGTGTTATCTTGTATCTTCATTTCTTGTCTTCAGTTCTAAACTTAAATAACTTAACTATAAACCCTAAGGATAAAACTTAAGAGGCCAACCTGCAAACAAACATACACAAACAAGAAAATCAATTGTCAATTAGTGTTCCAAGAAAAAAATTTGGCTTGGGAACATTACGTAAGGGGTGTTCTCTGATATATCATTGAGAAGGTAACCTCCACGAGTATTTTATCCCCCTCTACTTGGAAATATATAGGTTTTCCCAAGCTTGTGTCAGTTGTTTGTAAGTTGCTGACCTTTCACAGAAGTCCTACACGGGAGCCCTGGCCTCCCCCATGACATGTTGTTGATAAAACTCCCAACGATTCTAGTTTAATCTCTTTTCGACTCTTTCAAAAATTGAAAAGATTGTAAAGTAAACTTGTCTCTTTCACACTCATAAATTGGATTTGAAAGGATGTCTATTTGGTGTAAGTTTACCCCTTTTTCAAACCAAGTAGACTAAATTTATTAAAAGGAAATTTTTTAGTGTTAAGCTGTAATTGCATCTTATTCTCGTGCTTGCGGTATTGAGCCTATTTCCGGTTCTCACTTTTGCATTATAAGCCTATCACCTCAACAATTTGCATCATCAGCCAAGCAGAGCCTTGTTTATATCCTTTGCATCTTGACACCCTATACTCCAAGAGGAAACATTCCCTCGAGTTTCCATATCCTGTATGCACCTCCTTGAAATGGGCATAGGTATGTTCCAATGTTGGAACTAGTTGCTTACTAGCGACACTCGTTTCCTCCTCTGTATCATAGCTTCAATTTCACTATGAAAAAACAAAAAATACGGGTAGGAAAAGAATATTGTCTTATATTGGCAGCAGTCATGTTGCCTTTGAACATAGCACAAACTTTTGAGTCCACTTATCATCAAAATTTTGGGTTTAGCATGACCTTAGGAAGTTGATCTTGTTACTTAGAGTTTATTCCCCTGACTGGTTACTCTTCCAGTTCCTATGGAGAGGTTGATTGGTGCCTCCTGCATCAAAAAGTTTCATCATTGAGTCTATGCTGC
>ML793831.1:312224-329557 GCA_009831015.1 Picea engelmannii
AAATTATATCATTTGAAAAAGACTAAGATAGCTAAAGTAGTCATTAACCAAATGCAAATAGATACACATAAACATAAAACAAAATATTGATATTATGAAAAGCTAAAGCTGTAGCAGAATATCAAATTCTGTCTCAGTTTGTACTAAAATTCCATATCCTTGTTCTCCCACGAATGAGGATCATCCTATTACAAAAATAATGAGTATATATAAGTCTTTCCACAGGGTAAAACTTCCCTGTGGATAATATCAAACTGTTTACATAATCTGGGAAGATATTCCCAAAATCAACTAAACTAGGAAACTAAAATGAAAGAAAATATTTCAAATATCCTCTAAACTGTCCATCCAATCCAATGCAATTTCGAATTGACCTGTAATCGACCAAAAATAACAAGTTAGAGAGATATCGTATGAGCAAAACAATAAAAATCTGACTCTACAGACTTAGCTACAGAATCATCTGATTCTGTAGCTAGTCTAAAATAATATACAGAATCAGAATCAAAATCAAATCAAATCTTTTTAATGAAATCAAATTGAATTAAAAACCAATAAAAAATCATTTCATTTGAAAATGTTATATTATTTGCAATCCAATAGAATCAAATTTCAATAACCGAATAGAGAAATAGTCATACTCTGTTTCGATTGTAATCGGGTAGACAGAACCAAACAGTTTTAAAAAATCGCTTCATATCCAATTCGAAAAGTAATGGAATCCAACAAATGACAAGAAAATGTTGTGTTTTTCCAACAACAGGAGATACGATCCGATCAACACAGAATCGTTTTAAAATTGTTATAACTGTCATGACATCAAACGATTCACGCGACAGGTAGACCAATTCGAACAAGGATGAGAATCAACTCATACAAAATCGTAACCAGATTAATTTGACTTTGATTAGAATCGACATAAGTGATAATTGGTTATTGTAAAACAGTCAAATAAACTCGATTGGTTTTGAATGAAATCATTGATTTCAAACGAATCATGACCGAGTTTAACATAGAAACAAATCGTGAATCCGGATATAACCAACCTCATTTTACAAATCAAATTCAAACAGAGTATCCAACGCAAATACGAATCCAACTGATAACATGGTCTAGCTAACAGTCAACCAATGCGAATTAACCGGCTGGGTTTTGTATGATCGTTATGAATCAAATCCATTTTATGATTTGGGCGCGTTGGTACAGGCTTAAAATAAAAGCATTGTTTCCGAAAAAACACAGAGTCACATTGGAAATGATTCGAGTTGAACCCCTGTTCTTTAAAAAATCATAATGGCACAACAAACCGTAACAATTAACCTCATCGAAATCATTACCAATCATAGCATATGCATTATAACGAAATCGAATCAAAATGTGATTGCGTTCAAAATTGAATATGAGAAATAGCTCCTGTCTAGAATAGGTACAAACAAATTCAATTGACAGCAGAGCATCCATTTTAACTCAATCAAACAAATCAAATCCACACTAAAATCAATCAAATCAATGAAAATCTAAGAAAAGCTAAACTGGGAAATCGAACTTCCATTTAGTCAAAGAAAAGCTATGTATAGGATGCATACAATGTAACAGAGCCAATCAATGCTGTAAACAGAACTGTTTAAAACCGAATTTGAATCGTTACATAAACAAGTGATATCAAAATATACCTGTGTGATGACGAGGCTGCTCAATTATGCCAACTTAGAATTCACGACAGCCGTGGCTGATTCCACATTTTTAAACAAAATGGAGCCTGTCGTCTTTTGTTTCTTGTCTGTCGCTTGTAGGTTGGCCTTTTGACTGGTAAGCAGTGCAACCTGGTCCTCCAAAGATTGAATTCTTGACTGGAGTATTGGGACATCAAGATAATATCGCTCTAACCACGAACTACATTGATCACAAGGTGGCACTGCAGGTTTAGACAGAGCAGGAGAGGGTTTGGATAAATGATCGGGGGCTTCACAAGGAAACTTAATGCCTGGGTAGTTAGGGTTGTCTTGTAGGCAGGGGGGTAGGTTTGACACAAAGTCATACAAGGGTTCGGCACACAAACCTTGCGAATAGGGGTATTCGCTAGCCAAGAAACGCTCCACCTCCGAATCAGAGTCCTCACTCAACACAATAGGGTTTGGTTCGAGAGGGGGTTTTGGCTTATTTCTTGCCAATCATGAAATCAGACGTGCATTATTTTTCCCTTTGGCATTTGTAGTATGGTTGGCTTTGGGCTTCTTGATCATAGGCTTAACAGTCTCAACGCTCTTAGACATAGTGTGGGGTAAGTCGATAGGAGGGTCAGTCGAGGGTTTAGGTAGAAGGATATGGTAGGGTACTAGGGGCACAACCTTGACCTCGCTCACCACAGGTTTATCAACCCGTGTAGGGTTCGAATCCTCGAAACCATTTCGAGCCACAAAATTTCTCCAACTATCCCCGAGCAGACTCAAATGATAGACAACAATAATCTTTACCAGCCCATAATGAAAAAGGCTACTATCAGCCCGGTTTCTTTTGTACTTCTTCGACATTTTAAATAGGCTTCTATGCAAATAATAGGGCATATTGAGCTGATATCTCATAAAAACCATAAGCAAACATAGGTGGTGTAAGAACACAAACCCATACTGACCTTCGCAGGTGATAAATTGCTTGATTATCATCAATAAATCATACCAACGTTGTTTAAGCATCGTCACTGGAAAACCTTTATCACAGGAGGTGATTTTACGTGACTGGAAGAGTAGTGTCCATGGGACCTCCTCTACTTTGCAATTCTTGGACCATCGTTGTCCAGTGGCAGGCAAACCCGTAGCAAGACTGATAAACTGTTCATCAATTTCCAATTGAATATCGCCGACCTTGGCTCGCCAGCCATCAAAGGTCATGGAAAATGGTCGAGCTACGCAGAGGTTAAAACCCTCGAATCTTTGTATAAATGGAAGCCACCCATTTTCCTCGAGGTCACTGCGGGCACTGTCAAATATTAACAGAGTTTGGCTCCCATTGGGTTCAGCTCGGACGACTGGTGCCATGAATCGAGCACATGGTAAGGGTTTGGTTCGAATTCACCAATGCATAGGAGCAGAGTTATTCATTCTAACAGCAATGAACAATCAAAGGGGAAAAGCATTAATGCGCGCATGCGAGGGTGGTGGAGTTATTCACCGCCATGCATAATAGTTATGGTAAAGTACAACCGGAAAATTCCACATCTGTTCAATCAATGATAGCATAGCTCAAAAACCATATCGTTTGGCCAACCAAAGAATCAAATGGTGAGTGTTATGCCAACGAGCCAAAACAACTATAGTTTTTAAAAACATGAATATTCAACGTGTAACCAACACCAAGTGTTAACCATGCGCCATTGTATAAATCAAAAGTTTTAAACCATTATGCCAATCGATACTCATAAAATTGACAAGCCAAGATCCATAAAAAGATTAACAATAAGGATCACATCATATATAAAAACAAAAATAAATCATGACCCCTATGCAATTCATAGAATCAATGATTAGGCAAGTCACAAAAAGTATAAATCTATATGCTCAATGCCTCACAAACTTAATAAAATCAAGTTATGCAATCAATATAAGAATGTCCAAATAGGCATAGTTCGAAAATCCTTTCAGCCACATAACAATAAACCAAAGGTAAGTGCCATAGAAAATATTGATAAAAATATGACGACAGTTCAAATAGTAATCAAAATGTGACCTCGAAAGGAGAAGTTTTCACGCTTACAGTCGTGAAAACTTAATGGAGACAAATTTGCAAGTGTCGCAAGAAATGAAAATATCGTCTATTTGAAAGATGCGACGACAATTTGAAGTTCGGAAGACATAGGTGTAGGCAGCTTATAGGACAATAGAAAAAATCGAATTGGTTGCCAACACTATGCTTAATGCAAGGAAATGCATGCGGGAGATGGAGACTCAGGGTGATGTTCCCTCCAAGGTATAGGGTGTCAAATTGCAAAGGGTATAAACAAGGCTTTGCTTGGTTGATGATGCAAACTGCTTGGGCCATGGTTTATAACGTCAAGAGAGAACCGACTAAAGGCTCAATACTGCAAGCAAGGGAATGAGATGCAATCACAATTTAATGCCAAAAAATGTCCGTTTTTATATCTTTTAGTTTACTTGGTGTGAAAAAGGGGTAAACTTGTGCTAAATAGACGTCTTTTCCAATCCAATTTATGAGTGTGAAAAAGACAAGTTCACTTGGTGATCTTTTCCATTTTTTATAGTGAGTCAGAAAAGAGCTTAACTAAGACTCATTTTTTGGGAGTTTGTAGTGTTGCGCCTCTTTCGTCACCTAAGTGAGAAAAACAGAGGTGCTTACAAGCTTAGTTGGGTTAGCTAAGAAAGACAGTTGTAAAGGAAAAGGGTTAGAGAAAGAAACATAAAAGAACAACTAAGAATTAAACTAAGAAATAAAAGAATAACTAAACTATTGAGCATAAGGACATAAGAACAAAAAACCAATAAGACTCATGTCACCAATGGCAAGGATTATATTAGTGAAAGAAAACACCAAGAATAAAGAGGACTATGAGTCCCTTCTTCCTCTAAGGGAGGGCTCTTAGAACCCCACAAATAAGCTCTTCTTACAACTTTGAATGAAAATGGTGAAAGAATCCCAAGCTAATCAACTCAAGAGGTGAGATGGATTGTCCAATGTAATGGTGCTAGTATACTCTTGATGAGAATAGAGGATTCCTCGAAAGAATAGCAGCAGCATAACTTTGCTAATGAATTCCTTCAAAATGAAGTGCACCCATGGCCTTGTTTTATAGCACCTCTTTGAGGTATTGTCCAACCAACTTGTAGTGTGAAAAGAGACTAATTAGGGCATTTTTAGGTCTTTGACCAGCTACTCAGTCGGATCCAGTCAAGATTTGGGTGTCAAATCAACTTGGAAGCTGATCCAGAAGTGGGTGGGAAGCCGACCAATCTCATAAATGCATTGTTCTCATATGTGCGTGGCTTTTAGCAACCACAGTCGCGCATCGGGTGCATGTGCGCTTTTCCTGCATCTCTGGTTTGCACATGTGCGCGTGCGCCCTGTGTAGTCATAACGCACCTTAATTTTATCACTGGTTGTATAGTTTTGGACCTTTTGGAAATGATTTTGTGGTAATTTTGGTTCATGGGTGACCTCATAACTGTTTGACGATGTTGGATTCTTGTAACCATTTGCGGATGAAATTTCAGTGATAACAGATGCCCCTTGATGGATGAGGTTAGGAGAATACGTATAGCTGAAATTCATCAATGTTTCTTCTACTGAGAGTGTCGTTGTAAGAGAGAGTGATAGTGAGAGTGTCAAGAGTTACCCATTGGAGGGAGAAGGGAACCTATATAACCCAACCTTCCATAAGGTGTGTAAAAATAAACTGTGTACAAATGAGGCGGGCATGCCCCATGCTCATGTCATGTAACTCAAAAAGGAATGGTGTGTTGATGTAGACAACTGCAGCACCCTCGGGGGCGGTCATGATAAAGGTAGTAGACAATTATGTGGAGGAACATACTCTGAACAGTAGGCAGTGACATATGTAAGAAGTATCACAGATTCTGTAGGCATTGATAGCCCAGCCAAGTTCAAAGGTCTTCGGAAAATATAAGAAATAACTGCAATAGTCGCAAAGTAAGACCCACCGTAACATGAGAAAGTGTTGAATTCGAATGTTATGGGGGTGAATGATAGCAGGGAGCAATTGTGGTGCTCCATATTCCATTCGAGACCTCTCATTGGAAAGGTAATGAGATTCAAGATATTGTCGCCCTTCTGGAAAACTGCGTTGATGTCGACAAAAGGGGGACGCGACTCCCAGAAGAAAAGGGCTCCGTGAAATATACTAGGTGAGGTTAGGAACTGGAGGAGGTACATGGACGAAGTCAAGATGTATGAAGACTCAATACGGCCCTTGGTTGGGGGTATATGCGAAGTATAAGTGGCTGCAACCGTTCAACTAGGTCGAGTGTCAGGGGGACAACAAGACATGGGATAAGTTGTGCCAGAGGCGGGACAAAGTGAACAAACTCAGAGGGAAGAGGTAAGTGGCCTATGGGATACTCAGAGTATATGGACGATGTCAATAGGGGTAGATGATAAGGAGTGCCCCAACCAAGGGTGACATGGGTTGCGTTTGCCAAAAAAGGGAAGAAGGTCATCGAAGGTGACGACAAAAAGATATGTAAATGCTAGAAACAAAGGATTTTTACAGTTTACCAAATAAATAAAGAATAATTTGGGATGAGTGTACAAATATAGAAATGGGTGCCCCAATGTAATATGGTTGGGTCGGTTAGGGTGCAATTTGCTTGGAGAATTGGTGGAGGGTGGGGGCCCCATGGGTGGTTTTCTGTATGAGGTAGGTGAAATGGAGGGAAATTTTTGCAGATGGGCAAACTGATTGTGGATGAAATGGAGTGTTCATGATACTGCTGAGGTGTAGTCAAAATAGAATTTTGAAGAGATAATCTGGTACTCCATTGGGAAAGCTAGCAAAATGAGGAGAAGGAGTATGTGGCTGATTCACGACATGATGTAAGATTATTGGGACTCCCATCCCTAAAGGTTTGAAAAACAACATGAGTGTCAAAGTGCAAAAGGGTGCTATGAATGGGACAATTCATGTGGGGGAGAGTGCTACCGGGTGATAGTACCTAAGATGAAATGGAGGTGTCGGTACTGCAGAGCCAAAGATGGGGATCCTAGAGGAAAATGTCAGAGGGTGTGATTGGAGATGAAATTTGAGATTCAGAGGGAATGATTACATGCCAGTGTTGATTATATACCTGAAGGGGTTATGTTGATGTATGATGACCAAGTACCTGCACACATGAAAACCAAATACCTGATGTAAACAATATATGAAGAGAATCGAACATATAAGCATTTATTTGATAATTTTGAACATGAGCATGCATACCTGGACGAGGTATGAAAAAATGGCACCCCGGGGGCTAAGGATAAAAACTAGCCCAGGGACTGTCTTGATGTAGATGATGGGATGTTGATCCCATGGCTGAAGACAGATCGAAAAACGGACACCCGGAGCTCCCGGAATAGTGTTTGGAAGTTTGGCAGAAAGGCCTATATATAGTTGTAGGGCCCACATTGCCACCTCATTTGTACTTGCTTCCAGAGTGACTGGACGAGAGGTATTCAAAGGAGATTTGGAGATTCTGGGAGAACGAGGTAGCTGATTCAGGACCAACGAGCTTCAGGTTAGTAGTCTTATCATCTTGCATAGCAACAGGTTTTCAATTTATGGGTAGGGCTTGTACGGAGGGTCGTACAGGGGGTTTTATGGGTGTGGGCCCCTCAGTGCATGGGTGATCCGAAAATATGCATGCACGGGTGTGCGCCTATTATCCGGATAGCCATGCATGGGTGCGCCCTTAGGGGGGACAAAGGCGCGCATGATATGCATGCCTATTTGCTACACAATTGTGCATGGGTGTGCGACTGTGTAGTGGACAGTTGTGTTGTGATGCGCACCTATGTTCGTGACAGGGGCGCATGGAGGCGCCCCTATAGGGTGGGCAGGCACGCATGCATGCGCACCTGTGGGATGGATAGGCATGCCTACGTGCGCACCTGTGGGGTGAACAGGTGCGCATATGTGCATGCCTATGGGTTAAACAACCACGCCTTGGGGGCAAGGCTGATGGGTGAAAAACTGATCTTTTTTAATGTTTTTTATGGTCAATATGGTTGACCTAGGACTGTATTATGTGGTTGCAGGTGATCATTTGCACGATGTTGATCCATTGGCAAGAGCGGGACTGGTCACAACTGAGGGATGACATGGCTATTGAGGAGCCGGGGGTTCGTGCCACTTTGGCAGCCTGTGGGTTGCTGAAGTTCTTTGTGTGCCCGTTGATACAGGTGCAGGAGTATCTCCTACAGTTTCTGATACGGATGTGGAGTCCGGATCTGCATTGCTTTATGGTGCGGGGAGAGTAGATCGCCTTCACTGCGGTGGAGGACATATATTTTCTGACTGGGCTCCCTTTTCGGGGAACGCCCCTACCGGCGGAGCCGGTGTTACCTGCAGACGTGTCGTTAGCGACCTTGGGCCGGAGGTACTGTTCAAGGGAGAACTACATGTTGGGCTCCATCATGAGTATCGGGGTGATGGATTCTTTAGCTCATCGCTGTGTAGCAGCGATGATTGTGAGGATATATGGGTCCCTCACGACTCAGGGGATCAGTGGTGGTCAGCTGAGGGTTATGGGGAGGGTACTGGCCGACGAGCATTTTGCCTAGGGGTTGATGCTACATGCAAGGATGGTAGAGCAACTGGACAGATGTCGGTCTACAGACTCAGGGGACTTTGCCTTTGGGTCCATCGTGGTGGCCTAGTTTTTGGAGAGGGTGCCGATGTTGCGCCTTAGAATTTTATTGGGCTCTCCTGGTGCGCGAGAGCCACGACTGAGGCAGTGGTCGATGATTTTGGTTCACCACGGTGGTGGCGAGGGCGGCCATTTTTTCATGGCTGAGGTGGCACAGGTGTGGCGGCAGATGCCGCAGGTCATACTACAATATCCATACTATGGTGTTGACTTCCGGGGTGATCCGAACATGGTGTTACCTCTGGGGGAGGTGTTTGATCATCGAGGTATGTTTGCGATTTTGATATGTTGATTTTTGAGATAGTATGACATATGTATTTTGTATAGATGTTGATACTATCATTTGGTTGTTTGTATGTGTAGATGTGGGACCTCGCGGGCGCGAGGTTGAGCTAATGAGAGCGCTGGCTTGCCAAGAGCCAGGGAGACCGCCACCGGGAGGGCCGTGGGCAGGAGAGAGACGTTAGCGTGAGGATGCCGAGGCGAGACCAGCTGGTAACGAGAGAGCATCTAGGAGACACCATTTTGATGACCTTGGTGCCAGGCCATCGCATGCTCCTTCGACGGAGGTTGGGGGAGATTTTGAGGATATTCGTCACCTCCTTGAGGCAGTGCTATAGGGCGTGCCTAAGGGCATGTGTTCGCACATCTAGGATGAGGGCATCCTGGAGCAGTGTGTGGGAGTTTCGCTGATGTGGAGGGACTAGTAGTGGGTGGGGCATCACCGCCTGAGGTAGGGGCAGGAGGTGGTGCGCTAGAGGCACCTTGAGTGTCGCTCTATGTATGGTTGTATTTTGTATATAGGCTGGTGAGCCCATTTTGGTGTAGTGAGACCAATTTTGTACCGAGGTGCTCCACTGGCCTGTGGATTTTGTATGTGATGTATGTATGTAAACATTTTGATGGCACTAGTGACCGATTTATATATATATGAGTATACATTTTTTGGGTCTTTGTGATGTTTACATGTGTTTTTTAATGTGTTGATGATGTCTAATCTATATATGTTGTGACAGGTTCTTGATGGTTTATGTGTGTGTAGAGGTATCTTGATGTGATATATGCCAATATAACACAATGTTATCTAAGTTATCTATAATTTGATTCAATTGTCTTGGAATATGTGTAAATGTAATGAAATCAAAATGTCAAGATAAAAGTCTAACTTGCAGGTATTTGCGAAAGAGGCAAGGATCGTGGACATGGTACACATTGTTGAGCTGGAGGACGACTAATTGAGAGTCAAGAAAGATGCTAAGGTGATGAATACGATGATGATGGGCATCGGCGAGGAGGCCAATGACGATAGTGTATTCGGCTTGGTTGTTGGTTGCTGAACCCAAACATATGCTGCTAGAGTGGAGCAGTTCATGTGAGGGGGAATAGAGGGCCCAAGCTGCCAAGGTGATATTTTGTGTCCACCGGCTGGTGTCGTCGGTGTAACCGATGTGGTAGGCTGGTGGAGGAAGCATCTGTCAATAACACAAATGATAGTTTAGACATGAGGGATGGGAAAAAGATTAAAAACACTATAAAATAAATAACGTAATGTAGAATGGCTACGCTTAGGCGTAAAATTTATTTAAGTATAACTTGTTGACGGGTTCTTTGAGAGAGAGGCCTTCGGGGGAAGCCAGGATCTATGCGCCTTTGGTGAGGCAATGTTGGATAATGTAGGGGCCATGTCATAGTGACTCGAATTTTCCATGACCGAGGGTATCGTGAGCGATATCGTAAGCAAGGATGAGGTCACCTTCATGAAATGAGCGGAGGTTGACATGGCGATCAAAGGTGGCCTTTGACCATTTTTGGCTGCCTCATTGTTTTGTAATGAAGATCGACGATCTTCATCTAGGGACTCTAAGTTCAACAATCGCTGCTCCATTGGAGCAGTGTCAGGTAATAGCTCAATTGTGGTGCGTAAGGTGGGAATTTCGCACTCGATGGGAAGAGTGGCCTCAACCCCATGGACTAGATGAAATGGTGTGAAACTAGTGGTCATTTTCACGTCTGTATGGTAAGCCCATAGCGCGGAAAATAACATATGATGACAATTGGTCTTATGTTTGTTAACCGTGCGCTACAACATGGTCTTGAGGACCTTGTTAACTGCCTTGACCTGTCCGTTAGACTGAGGGTAATATTGTGAGGCAAACTTGTGGGAGAATCCCAACCGAGATGAGAGTTCGACAAAAATCTTATTCTTGAAATGTTTCCCGTGATTGGAAACTAGTTGGACTGGTACTCCAAAGCAGGATATGACGTGATTAAAGAAAAAACATGCTACAGTGTCAGCGGTGTTGTTGAAGGTGGGCATGGCTTCATCCCATTTTGTGAAGTAATCGATTGCGGCAACAATGTATTTGTGTCCATTGCTGGATGGGGGATTACAAGTCATGAAGTCAATGCCCCATTTACAAAAGGGGCTTGCAGTAATGACTGGGTGGAGAAGAGTAGGTGGTGCTCGTGCTTTGTTGGCGTAAAGATGAAATTTCTCACATCTCTTCACAGCATGAATGCAATCGTGAAACAATGTAGGCAAAAAATAACCTGCTTGGATGATTTTCTGAGCAGTGGACATTCTCGAAAGATGGCCCTCGCATGCACCGCTATGACAGTCGTTCAAGACTCTATCAACCTCGTCAATAGTGAAGCATCAACAAAATATGGTATCGACCCCTCGCCAATATAAGATATCTTCGATGAGGAGATAGCAGGGGGCTTGGTGGCGAATACGACGACGATCATCTTGTGAGAGTTGGTTACCAAACTTTTGGGTTTGGAGGTAGATGAGGAGGTCGCCATACCAAGGATCATCTGAGGTGATATAGAAGAGATGTTCATCGGGGAAGTCAGTATTGATGGGGACACTGGTAGTATCAGAGGGGAAGGCCATGACTAGTTCGACGAGGATGAGAGCTTTCTTGCTCTTGGGTGTTGAAAATTCAATATCGTACTCCTGAAGGATAACGATCCATCGGGCAAATTTTCCATTAATTTGTCGACGACTGAGCAAGTATTGCATAGGGTTGGAATCTGCTACGACCTTAGTTGTGCGAAGAAGAATGTAATGACGCAGTTTCTGGACTACGAGGATCACTGCAAGGGCTAGTTTCTCTTCGTGTTTATACTTCAAGGGTGGCCCTGAGAGGTTTTTACTAACGTAGTAAATGACATGCTCACGATCATCATCGCCGATTTGAATGAGAACTCCTGCTACTGAGACAACTGATGCTGATATGTAGAGGATATAGTTGGGTGAACTTATTAAAGGGGCGTTAGACAACACTGTTTTAAGATTTTCAAATGCTTTTTGGGCATGTTCATCCCAGTGAAATGGGATGTTGTGGCGTAGTAAGCGAAGGAAACCATGTGCTCGAGTGGCGTAGTTTGGGACAAATCGCCGTAGAATGTTAGCTTTTCCCTGTAGGCTCTGGAGTTGGCGTAAATTCTTAGGGGGTGGAATTTATGTGATGGCTTGGACTTTAAGGGGGTCCACGGTAATACCGCTTTGGGAAACGATAAATTTGAGGAGGCACCCCACAGTGACACAGAACACACACTTGAGGGGGTTCAAGTGGATGTTTTACTGACGACATCGTTGGAAGATGATCCGTAAATCATCAAGATGTTGGGTACGTTTTTTGGATCGAGTTGTGAGATCGTCCAAGTATGCGAGGATAATATGAGCCAGATCGTGAAAAATGTATGTCATTGCCCATTGGAAAGTTGTGCCAGCATTCTTTAGGCAAAAAAGCATGACACGATATGAAAAAGTACCCCAAGGGGTGGTGAATGCGCTTTTGTATTGATCGGCTAGGTGGATTTGTATTTGATTATAACCAGAGAAACCATCCATGAAGGACAGAGCCTCGTGACCTGTGCAGTCGTTGATAATTTGATCGATGAAAGGCATTGGAAAGTTGTCTTTGGGACATGCGTTTTAGATTGTGAAAGTCCGTGCAGACGCGGATAGTGCCCTGTTTTTTGTTAACGGGTACAGGGTTGGAAACCCATGAGGTATAGGCGATGGGGAAAATGAACCCAGCCGCGCGTAATTTTTCAATATCGGCTTTAATGGCCACTACTTTGGATGGGTGTAGAGGTCATTTTTTTTTACGAACTAGGGTAATGTCAGGCCACGTTTCAATGCGATGTTCGACAATAGAGGGATCAAGGCCAGGCATCTCTGTGTATGAGTAGGAAAAATATACCGATATTCTTGGAAGAGGGCTTTATAGGTGGTGATTTCTTGAGGAGTGCAAGCGGCGCCAATGGTGATTTCCTTGACGACTCAATTTTTGATGGAAATATCGATTTTGATGGTCAGGGAAATGTTGGCCATGTTTCCTTCCTCAAAATCGTCAGGGGCAGGAAAGGGGTTGTTGAACCAGTAGATATGCCCTGATGGGATAAAATCCTTGGTTTCAACTACGTATATGGGGTGGTGGTTAGGAGGTGTGAAGGCTTCCTGTGAAAAGAAGAGCGCTCTGTGGTGTAGCGCATCCCAGGGGTGGTCAGGAGTGGTTAGTTCCTTGAGTATGTCCTCGTCACAATGAAATTGGCAGGAATACAAGGGGTCTAAAAGAGTGATATCGGTGAATGTCACCGTGTGTTTGTCCTCCAGTGATGAAGAAGCAGGGGGAATGATGCAATGGGATTGCGATGGTTTGCTCGACATAAACCAAATATCGAGGTACTGAGGAGTACCAGTGGTAGTTGGATGTCAAATTTCCGTAGGGAAATGAACGGGAGAATTGGGGGGATTTGGCGGTAAATCCTCGGATAAGTCATCCAAGAACCACAGAGGAATAGGGAGTGCCTCTGGTTCAGGAGAAATGATATGAAGAATCTCAAGTGGTGATGTAAGGTCAACCATCGATTTTGTAGGGGGTGTAGGGGTTTGAATCAGGGCCATCTGGCATTGCCTGTATTCAATGATCATAGGACATCGATATGTAAAATGATCTAAGGATTCACATAGAGAGCAAGGTCATCTCATGCGTTCATTGACTGAAGTCGTGACATAGCGGATGTCAGTGATGTTTGGTGGGGATGACGTAACTGGACAATGTTCCTGCTGGAAGCTTTTGCGTACTGCTACTAATGTCTGTCGGAACTGAGGTAGCACTGGGAAATGGTGTGTATAATGGCCATATTCTGAACAAATGGTGCTAGCAAATTTGGTTCATAGTCCTTTTCTACTTGCGTTCGGGGAGATAGCGGTAGTACTTGTTACAGTGGCGAGCAGTGATGGTGTTTGACTGGGAGGAATTAGGTTACGTAACTCGGGTAAAGATGGGAATTTGTTGGTTAGGTGTCCATCTTTCTCACATAGTGCGCAAGGAGGTTGGACACATGGGGGAGGTGGAGTTGTGGGATCCTTCTTCTTTCGCCTACCCCCAGTTGTGGCAGGGAGGTTAGTGAGTGGGGGTGTAGGGGGTATGGTGGGAGTGAGTATGGGAATCGTCATTGGGATTCCTTCCATTTGGGGGGGAAGGGATGGTTGAGGGACCATCTCTGGTGGATGTAAATACCAAACTGGAATTGCCAACACCATATTAGGGAGGGTAAGCGTTGAGGCTACTTGGAAAACTTGTACGCCTGGTGGAGGGTAAAAGAAGGGAATTTGAATAATGGCTTGGGGAACTGTCTCCCAAACTGGGATATGGCCTTGGGGAGAGGTGAAATCGTGAACTGGTGGAGTTGACGAGTTCGTAGGAGGCTCATGAGGGGGGAGCTCTACAACTAGTGGGACATCAAATATGATAGAAGCCTCCCTACGAGGAAGGGTATCCTCTATGCCAGTTCCATTGGATGATATGACACATACTTGATCGGAAGGATGAAGGAGAAGTGGCATGCCATGGTAAGTTCCTAACAATGATGGGTCTTTGAAAATCTTGGGACCCATTTCAATGAGTGGGTACTTTTCAGGATGAGTATGGACGAGGGGGAGAATGTTATCGATGTTGGCAGAAGGGTTAGGCTCATAATGTGAAACTTGGTCAATTGTGATGATATTCCTGTTGTGGGCGAACATCATGGTTCAAAATATGGACGAGGCAACTTCCTTCATAGCATACATGTAGCTACGACCAAACAAGATATTGTAATCGAGTGGGGTGTCGATAACTTCAATGTCGATAAGAATAGTCTTTCCCCCAAGTTCTATAGGGACATTTTGGAATAGCCCTTTAGGATACGATGGTTATCCGTCATAAGCTCTTAAGGTAATGGAATATGGGATGAGTTCGGGGGAACCAAGTTTCTACCATACAGATTTGGACATGATGCAAGTGGATGCTCCTTCATCGATGATGCACTGATGAACTATAATGTTCCAAATTTTTACTGGTATTTGAAAAGCGATTAGAGTGGGGAGGTGAGGTTCTCCGCTGTCGAGATCAAATGTGATGAGTCGAGTATCTACGGGGTTGATTGCTCCCAAGGCGGAAAGTAATGATTTCTGCTGAGTGGGACAAGTTTGAAGGACTTCTAAGACTGACATGGCAGCTGGGGATTGTGCTAAGTCATCAACCAAACTGTAATTATGAGCCTCCCTAGCCTGGGGGTTGTGGACATTCCTGTGCAATGGGATGTGAGGAATGCAAAGAGGTGTTTCAGTGTTAGGGAGAGGAATCACCAATGGGGGTCCCGTTGGTGCGGGGATTGTTTCTGGGGGAATCGGAGGAGACTCAGTGGGTGCATGGTATTGACGACTACGTGTTTGCAGAAGGATTTCTTCCTCACTGGTGAGGAGGATAGTACGATCTATGGGATTGTTTGGATTGAGGTATTGTCCCAACTATGGTGGGGTAAGCTGCGTGTCATGTTGGGTGTTTATCACACCCTGGTGTGGAATGGGATTTTGTAGCACGGCTGGGGGGGTTGTTTCACGTATTGTTGTGGGGTCTGTTGAGGGGCAGGCGGTGCTGGAGGATGTGGTAGACTACCTGAGTCTTTCAACCATTTAAAATCAACGATTTGTTGGCAATGATGAGTATAATGATCGAACTCACTGCAAAGGGCACAAGGGAAGGTGGTTCTAACAATATTGTTATTTATCCCTTGACGCCTGTTGTTATTTCCCCCCTGGGGATTCTGATTCCCTTGATTCTCATTGCCCCCAGTAGTTTGGTTATGTTGGGGGTGATTCCTGCCTTGACCTGGGTTGTTATTGTTCCTGTTTTTTCCTTTCTTTTTGGCATTAGTCGACTGATGGGTCGGATTTTCCATATTCAACTGTTCAAAATTTTGATATTGCTGAAGGGGAGAGGGTTGAACAAAATTCACCCCAGCGTGAGGGTGTGGGGGAGCCATGCATTGTGGAGGACTAGGGAATGGAAAGTATGGATTCTGTGGGAGTTGTGATCCGTAAGGTACATAGGAAGGCGTGGTGTTTTCGCTAGTACTTAGAGTATAAGCTGAGGTAGAAGGGGTACCCGAACTTGTTTGGATAGGTGGGTGTATTGGGGGTGCCGGAAGAGGCCCACTGATGGGTGGAGGAATAGCAAAAGGGTATGGTTTTTGATAAGGTGGTGGGGAGTAATAAGAGGTTCCCCCATATGCCGACGGATATTGAGGTGTTCCATACATTGGTGGTTGTTTGGGTTGTGGACTGTGGTGCGTGGTATTACCAATCAATCCGTCTGCTGAGTGAGACATCCTGGGTTTGTCTTGACCGAATGGCATGGGTTTTGGGAGATCAGGAAGTACTGTGTATAAGTACCCTGAATGTGAATAGATGAGGTCCTATTGTTGAGACTTACTGATGGCTTCTTCTTCTGATTGAGGGAAGGTGGAAGCTACATATTTACCGAGGATAGAGACAAGTGAGCTGAGAAACCAGTCAAGACACTGTTGTTTGGTGGTTTCATCTTTGCACAAACTACGTCATCTATGCCACTCGTGAATGTGATCAACGATATCTGTGGCTGAGGTTTGTTTGAAATTAGAGAGTAGTTCAAGACCATTGTCATGGCGGATTGGTAATTGGAAGAAGGTCAAAAATGCTTTGGCCAAGGACTCAAAAGTCGCATGGGACCCCGATTTTTCGTCTAGATACCATTTGCCTGATGGGCCAGTAAGTGTGCGTTGAAATAATCATAGTCTGATGGAATCATCCATAATGTTGTTGGAAGAGCACCATAGGTGGAAAGTCATGACATGGTTGGCAGGGTCATCTCCTGCCTTTCCTTTAAACTTGGGGATGTGTGAAGGTAGTTTGGTAGGCATTGCAGGCCATGTGGGATCATGCAATATAGGATCATTTGTGAGCTTTCTTAGATCTGGTATGTTAAGAGAGGCCAAATATGGCCTCTGTAGTGGGGGAGGAGGATTAGTTCCATCCATGGTGTGAGTGTTCTATGATCCTGACCCTTGAGGGGGGCTAGGTGGGTTGGTACTTCCTCCTTGAGAGGAAGTTGGCCCCCCACTTCTGTGTAAAGGAGAGCGAGTGAACGAAGGGACTTGGGAAGTGGACCCAAGTAATGTGGAACCAAGCAAAGTTGATCCTACGACAGTGGCACTAACTGGAGTGTGAGAAGGTGGGGATGATGAGTTTGTTAGGATATTTAGACACTTAGGAGTTAGTTAAGATATACTTGGTCTAATATGTCGTTAGGTAAAAGTGTGTTTCTTTAGTATGCATTAGTATGCATTTGTAGTTAGGAAATCCGACGGTCACGATATGTTCCCGACATAGAGTGATCCGACGGTTCATACTCTCCTCGATCTTAATGGCCATTGATCCGTGGCTTAGCACCCGATTGGTCCATGATCTCTATTTAAAGAGCATGGAGGGTCATTTGCTAAATGATCGATTGTGAGAAACTCTCTTGTAAAATCTCTCTGTAATATTTTTCTTTGCATTAATAAACTGCTCCAAGTGGTCGCGTTGGCTGGGGCCGTGGATGTTTCCCCGTAGGGGTTTTACCACGTGAAAACATCGGTGTG
>ML793832.1:0-46462 GCA_009831015.1 Picea engelmannii
AGGGTTATACCAACCATTACCCATACCTGAAAGGTCGTGGGACGCAGTGAGCATGGATTTCATATTGGGACTTCCAAGGACACAAAGAGGATGTGATTCGATCTTTGTGGTAGTCAACAAATTTTCAAAGATGGCACATTTCATACCATGCCAGAAAACCAGCGACGCAACTCATATTGCGAACCTGTTTTTTAAGGAAGTTGTTAGACTTCATGGTTTGCCAAAGAGTATCGTTTCTGATCGAGATACCAAGTTCGTGCGACTTTTCTGGAGGACCTTATGGAAGAAGTTGGGGACAAGTTTTTCTTTTAGATCAGTGTATCATCCTCAGATGGATGGACAGACAGAGGTCGTAAATAGGATCTTAGGAGATTTGTTAAGGAGTTTAGTGACTGAACACCACAGTCAATGGGATCACATTCTGCCACAAGCGGAATTCACTTACAATGATTCACTCAATAGAAGCACAGGGCAGAGTCCATTCCAAATTGTATATGGAATGAAACCAAGGGGATTTTTTGAATTGAAAGATGCAGAACAAGTTGAATTCAGAAGTGCTAGTGCAGAGGAATTTGCAGAAGGAATGAAGGAGATTCATAGCCGAGTTAAGGAGTGATTGCAGAGTTCAAGTCAAGAATACAAGCGGAGAGCAGATCAACACAGGCGAGAAATTCAATTTGAAGTTGGTGATATGATTATTGCGCATCTGAGGAAGGAGAGGTTCCTAAGGGGAACGTATAACAAGTTGAAGATGAAAAAGATTGGACCATGCAAGGTCATAAGGAAATTTGGGGCAAACGCATATGATATTGAATTATGGGGTCGGAATCTCACCAATATTCAATGTTGCGGACTTGTACCCATACAAAGTTGGAGAAGCAAGAGCAGAAGATGAGAAAGAAGAAGTTAAATGGATAAAACAAATGCCTGTAGCTGAAAATCCACATATGGAAAGTATAATTGACAAGAGGATTAGTAGAAAGACCAGGAGAAAGGGGTATTTTGAATACTTGGTCAAGTGGAAGGGACATCCAGTTGAAGATGCCAGTTGGGAGGATGAAGCAGCAATTCATAGGCATGAAAAAACCATACAAGAGCTCATGAACAGGTGTTCATGAAAATTTTCAAGCAAGGGAGTATGATGCAGGAGCATCGTACGCAGCCAGCCAAGCAAGCATAAAGGCGGAAGATAGTTGGAAAAGCACCAACGCACATTTTGAAATGTTTTGAAAACTTAATGAGCAGATATTAATGTAATAGCTAGGGGAAGAATACTTACATTTATATCTTGGAGTTGTGAATAGATATTGAGCGATTGCTCTCATCCATCGAATGTAATAGGCATTTAAGTCTATTTAATGAAAGTAGGTAGATTTGATTTAATAGATTAGACAGTTTAGAAGCGTAGGAGGGAAAATGGATATAGACACCCTCACCCTTGTATCATTGTAACATGATCATTATTATCATTCAGAATTCATAAGTTGTAGAGCTGTAGCAGAGCATTGTAGAGAAGAACCCATGTACAGGAGCACTTAAGTTAATATATGAAACTTTGACTCAATTTTCATGGTGTTACGATGCTTACTGTTTACATTTGTTAAATGGTATGTTTACAGTTGTTTTGTTTCTCTGTTATGCATTTATCTCAATGTTGTGTCATATTTATGATTTCATGTTGAATGTATGAAGTCAGAAAGAGAAGTAGAATGAGTTTCAATTGTTTCTCTCTCTAAGGATTCCTGTAAGGAGTGCAGTGAACGTCCGCAAGGTGTGCGTTGACGAGGGTCTGAGTTTTATCTCAGAAAGATCAAGAGAGATATCGTTGTTCTCATACCAGCAGAAGTGCAAGAGAAGAACAGAGTCGTGAAAGGTGTGCGTAGGCCGGTGGAAGTCTTAGAACTTATCAACCAAGGGGAAAGTTGAAGGACTATTGTTGCAAAGAGTGCACAGGGTCGAAGACTCAAATAACCGGAGGTTATTTGAAAGTTTTCCGCAAGGAGTGCGAGCAGGGCTCTTTTTGGAGGCTTGAGTTTGCAAGTGAAAGCTTAGGAGGGATAACACCTTTGAAGTGTTCAAAGGGAGACGAAGATCGAAACCGTCGCATAGAAATTAAGTTCAGGAGGGAGAACACCCAGTCGTTGGGAAGAATCCATTGAGGAGTGAATCAGGCGGTCATAATTCTCCGTGGAGAGCTCACGAAATTGTGAGGACTGTAGGATCCAGTGGAGCTATAAGGCGGTTAGGAGTTGGATGAAATCATCACCCTAATATCAAGAATCAATGTGAATCATTGATCATGGTTCAATATGATCCGTTGATCTCATTTCAACCCACGTCGTTGGATCATTTTGCGAATTCGAGGGTTCGTGAGTTTGGAGGCCAGACCAAATTCTTGGTTTCGCAAAGTCCCGAGTTACGAGGAGAAGGGAAGGAGATCTAGAACGTTGGATCCAAGCCATGGGAGAACCATTGGATCAGAACCTCCACGGGGTATCACGTATCAAGGGTTCGCAAAGGAGGAGCACGAGGGCTCAACACTCCAACTCGCGAAGTCGCGAGTTGCGAGTAGTGCTAGTGTTTAGCCTAGCCTATGGTTATATGTAGTAGGCGCTAGTAAGGAGGGAGCCATACCCGTATCGCATCTCGGGTATCGGAGGTTTAGAGAAAGAGGAGTCGAGGGTCATCGACTCATGAACTCGCGAGTTGAGAAAGGTGCTTGCGCTAAGTCCCAGTTGTGGTCGCATGGAGATGTAAGGCTTGCGCCTGGTGTTAAGTTGTGCAGGGCGGGTTTTCATGTAGAGCCTATGGATCCGATTCATGAGGTTCCAATACGAATCCGAGGGAATTGCTTCGGCTCGAGGAGAATTTAGAACAATCTTGTGCGGATCACGGCCATAGGGTCAGGGGTATGAATCAAATATGGAGGAGGAATATCCTTGGATATTGGATGAAGATAAGATGAGATTATATAAATATGATTGGAGATTTTCCGTCGAAGTTGTCGCTGGGATATTCGAAGGAAGGAATGAAGGTGAACCTAGCTCTGGTATTCTTTCTTTATTTTTTCCCTCTGTTCCGATACAATTGCATCTTTTCCATGGAAATGACAACTTTAACCTCAAGGATAGGCTCTATTCCTTTCAGTCAGGTAGGTCGACTACCTTCGTTCAAATGCATCAACTACTTTTCATCCCATATTTTATAGAATTTTCCATATGCCTATGTTTAATGGCTCTCTAACTGGGATGGATCATGCCTGTGTGCTTGGTTGGTTGGCTTGGCTTTATGGTCTGGTTGTTGGGCTTGGCTTTGGACGTGCTTTTGGACATGATTTTCTGGGCACTAATAGCCATCTCGTTGTGCACCTCTTCCATGTTAAAGGACCTCTTTAGGGTAGGGAACCAACCTTTCTTTAAGCTAAGCTTGAAGCCTGAGTCCAACTGCTTCTCTCACTGCGGGATCATCGACTAAACAAGATCTAGTTCCAGGTTGAAGATTGATCGAGCTTCCCTATCTATCGATCGATTTGAAGCTATTGATGTCGGCATGAATTGATAACAGATTAACAGATTTGATTGCAGTTGGTTTACCATTCCTTGCCTTAGCTTAGATTTGAGATCTTTACCAGTTTGGTTATATTGGGGTTTCTGGCCATGCTTTATGGACCCAAAGCAGTGATTTCTGGGTGTTAAGATAATTAGTAGGGACCCCAAATGAGGATGGATGGATCATCAACTTACCCTTACTTAGATTTATTATTCCAGACACCCTATTCCTAGTTGAAGTCAGTGTTGTTGGGTAAGGGTGGGCAGGACTCCATTCACAAAGTAGGGTTGTTGGAATCTGGTCAGGCTAGGGAACAAAGAGTTCTCAAAGGAGGCACTCCTGCGAGGTGCATGTATGCCTGGTAATGAAGATTTCTCACATGAGGCACTCCCACGAGGTGCAGGGACCCTATGGAATGACTAGATATCGATTATTGACTATCGGTTGTAATGATCTCATGTCAACCTCCTGGCAATGAGCACTAGATATGGAAATTGCAACATGGAGCCATATCTCATTTCATTTCTCTCAGTTACCCTTCCATTGACTGTCTAAAGCCGGAGTATAAAAACTAGGCTTTCCAGAAACAAATGATTAACTCCAGGTTGGGCCTCTCAATCGAATCGATTGTTTGCCGGAAGAACAGAGGTATTGACTCGGTGTCTATAGCATCTGACTCGACGGGAAGTTTCCCGGACCCCTCTATTCCTCTCCTTGCCTCATCTCTATTCTTCCTGCCTGTACACTATATGCCCTTCCCTGACACATCAGTAAAGCCTGAAGGGGAAGGACAAGGCTAGGAAACAAGCTTGGAACTAATGTTGCTACTCCTACTTGTGAAAGGGGTACTAGTTCAACCGGATGCCTGGGTATGAATAAAGGACTGGATATGCTACAGGATATAGGTATGCATCGTGTGATACTTAGTTCCAACTGCAAAGTGACGGCGGTGGATGTTGAGGCAAAGGTGGTGGCGGCAGTGGAGGCTGAGGCAAAGGCGGTGGTTTGTCAGTGGCTTCTCAGAATTGTTTAAATCTTGTATGTGAGATAAATGTATAAGTATGCATCGTGTAATACTTAGTTCCAACTGCCTGGGTATGAATCAAGGACTGGATATGCTATGGGATATAGGTATGCATCGTGTGATACTTAGTTCCAACTGCAAAATGACACCAGTGGATGTTGAGGCAAAGGCGGTGGCGACAATGGAGGTTGAGGCAAAGGCGGTGGTTTTTCAGTGGTTTGTCGGAATTTTTTAAAGCCCATATGTGAGATAAATGTATGGCAAGCATTGAATAAATGTATGCCAGGAATCAGTCATCCTAGGTTCCATAAACTTAGGTTATCTAGCATAACAAAAAAAATGCATATGCATTGTGCTGACAGAGTCTATCAACTTAGATCAACTTAGATTATACTATGGAAAAAATGCATCTCCGCAACTTATGTTATAATATGGAAAAAATGCATCATTTTGGCAATAATAGGTGGAATTTGTTGACCAATTGCCTTTTTATACAAGAAATGTATTTATTACATAAAAGTAAATATTTCATTTTGATTATGTATAAATTTAGAAAGCACAAACATAATAATAGTCAAAGGAAAACTAATAAGCAGTCAACGATGAATCGATCGATGGGGTCCTTATAATAAAAAATGCATCATCTCGGCAATAAGAGGTGGAATTTGTTGACTAATTGTCTTTTTATACAAGAAATTTATTTATTGCATAAAAGTAAATATTTCATTTTGATTATGTATAACTTTAGAAAGCACAAACATAATAATAGTCAAAGGAAAACTAATAAGTGGTCAGCGATGAATCGATTGCTAGAGTCATGGCCTTCGGCATGGACCAATAAGAATGATATAGCATAAATGTGCACGCCCCTTAATTTCCAATAGCTACTATAATGACAAATATATCAGTTTAATCATCCAACTTATGTTTATATTAGGTATATGGATTTATAGGGTTTTTAATGGGTGTGTTTTTTTAAATGAATATAGATTATCAAAACAAAGAGGTCATAATTGAATTTGTGTGTTATTATAAATGTTGTTAAGTATTAAAAATAGTTTGTAATATTGTTTTAAATATGTGAGATATGATTATCTGAAACTAAGCTTAAAATTTAAAATTTAAGATGGTTCTTAAGATTAAGTTTAATGTTTTAATATTTAAAATGGAATTGTTAGTGAAACAATGAAAATAACCAAAGTAAAAAACAAAAATTAATACGGAAAAAACAAAACATAAAGAGGGACACCTACTCATCCAAATGTGGATTGCACTTGTAAATCTGAGTAATGAAGGAAAACATCAACTACACATGTAGTTGATTGTATTGTTAAAATTATAAGAGATACATATGATAGAGAAACCCTATTTAAAATAATAACACAAAAATCTAACTTAAGACTAGTCAGTGATAAAAGTCCTAATTATATAAAAGTAGTTTTTTTACAAATATAATATTATTCAACACCACGCACATAAATACAAAATAACTCGTATACAAATAGTCTAATGCCTACTAAGGATGTTGTGGTAACCACAAGTTGCCTTCCCACTTAAAAAAAGGTTTTCCCTCAAAGCTGAAAAATAAAGCAATAAAGGTCAATGTTAAAAAAATTAATGAAAAAACTCAAAAGATGTATTGTTGCCCCAATACAAGTCCAAAGCAGGTTATAATAGCTTGAAAAAAACATAAACATGTCTATGGGTTTAGTTGCATCTTCTTCTTGTCCAAATTCAATAGCTAAACCCATGTTGTGGCATCCATATTGATGTCCAAATTTGGTAGTTAAACTCATGTTTTGGCCTCCAAAGACATCCATGTTATGGCCTCTAGACTAATTTTTGAAGAGTGTATGCAAAGAAAAGTGGGGTGCACTTTATAACTTAAGTGCCTTGAAGAATAGAGAACAAGATTTGAACCCCAAACCATTACCATTAGAGAAATTTTGAGGTAAAAAATGGGTCTCGAAAAAAAATGTGGTATCAACATCAACTTTAAAAGAACAATAGAATTCAAGATGATGACGTCAACCATAAGAGTAAATAGTTGTTGATGCTTGAATCTGTTAGGACCGAAACAAAAACCTCACAAGGATACAAATCCCTCTGCATTTTTATAGAGGTGGTACTCCTCTTTAATTTCAAGAGTTTCTTGGGATTCTAATTTTTTTAAGTAATGTAGGACTCTGAAAAGTCCATCATGATATTCAAAGAAAGATAAAAATTGCAGTATAATAAAAGATTTTTGTTTTCAAAAAGGATTTCCAGAGAGATGACCATGAATCGCACACATCATATATTTGAAAAAGATAAACAAAATTTCCTCACATCCATCATAGTTGAACTAAAGATTTATGATCACATAAAATAAAAGAAAATGGTATGCACCCATAAGAGAACTTTAATAGAGTAAACACATGGGGAGCTCAAATAAAATAAATATAATGATAGATCAATCTCAAATAATTTATACTCAAAACTCAGAGTTACAAAGTACAGTCAAAACTGATCCCAAAATAGTTCTCTTGGGATTTCTAAAAGATATATAATTTGTTACAAAGCCTTGAAATTTAAATGTGTTTATCCTTAAGACTGGGATTGGGGCTCTCGCGGACCATAAAGAAAATATAAACAAATAAGACGGAGAAGGAGGATGGCGCGCGACAACAGAGTAGAAAAACCTGAAAAGAAAACAAGGAGAAGTTATCAGACTTCGGTTAAACCTTTATAGTCAAATAAGTGGATTAATTGTATGAAAGAACTGATAAAGAAAGCAAGATGTGATCAACATAAACTTACTATGATGATCTCTCTCCTTTGTTAATTGCTTGCTTCTATCCTTTTATTGTCTTCATTGACAGTTACATGAATCGTCTCAATTGTTTCTTGCCCTTCCTTAGTAAATTGTCAATTATTTTTTTGAACAAATCTTCAATGTAGTTTTTCATTGGTGCAAAGTTTATCTCATGTCTGATTTTAATGTTGAATAATTCACCTTCCAAATCTCTTAAGTAAAGAGAAATGCCATGTATCACTTCCTAAATATCTTGGTTTTTCACGGAATAATCCACTAGCCAATTTTTTATTTCTTCTTCGTTATATTCAAGTATGCTATAAAATGTTTTAGCTGATAACCCCTTAACTATCTCAACTTGTTCGTCAAATTGTTTCTTTGTTAGAAACATTGAATTGAGAATTAATTTAGGGTCTTGTACCTCATTAGTAACTCCTGCTAGGTCTATCTTTGTGAGTTTTTTGAACAGTTCTTCCTTTTTTAGTATTGCTTCACTGCATGCTTGAACAATGTTACTCAAATTCTTAATCTTTTCCTTCCAGCAAGCATTTAGTTTTTTTATTCGACTTGGGGAAGGAAGGTCCTCCTCTCTTCTTCTTAGTTTTTTCATGTTTGAGATTTTAATTCCAAATGGTAAAACAACATCACTATAAAAACCTCATTACTTCTTCAAATCAACTTGCAAATATTCATGAAAAGTGTGTTCCCTTGAGCCAAAAGAAACAATATTTTTTGATACTTCCCATGCTTCTGTTATTAGTGACATTCTATTCTTAATATTATTTTCTACATAACTCTGGAACGTTGTGAGTAGACTTGAATATCCTTTCAATTTAATGGTGGGTGTGGTTGGTTTGACCATTGACAAAGGACTTGCAAGGATTGGAAGAGTCATCAAGGCATTTTCCAACTCTTTGATCATTTATTTTAACTTAGTATTTTATGCTTCCATACCACCAATAGAATCATCAAGAGCATCCCCGGTTTCTCTATGAATTTTAGAGATTTGGGACGACAGTGTTAGAAAATTAGGTGTGCTCATTTAACCATAGACAATATAGAAATATTATCACCCAACCATAGGTTGAATCCACCCTCGAGCACCTTAACATTGATAGAGAATCATTCTGGAAGCAAACCCTAGGCCTAATAGCCAATCAAGGTAGTGTATCACTCTCTAGAGTTAGCATACCAAGAAGAAATTCCAAACCATAACCAAGAGAGATTCCAAGACTCAAACTGAAAATACAAGTTGCAGTAGCTTTACCTGCAGCGACTCTCCAGACTTGCGCACAACTAAATTTCTGCAGTTGTGAGTTGTGTCTGTCAAATGAGCTCTGGAATCCTGTATTTACACTACCCATCCTAAGATGTCTGGGACGAATTCTCATTCTGGAGGCTAAAAACTCAATATCAAATATTTCCTTTAGATGACTTGTCTTCTAGGGTTATGTCCAATGCTTTAGGGTTTCTTCTTTCTTCCTGGAATATTCTATTATTGTCAGGGTTACACATGGAGGTTAATACCTCCTATAGCTACCATAATATCAACACTCCCTCCTAGCTAGTGAGGTATTGAAAGCAATGGTCTTGATCACAAACATGCCATTCAAACGGTAGCATCATCATAGCCACAAAGGCTATCTCATGATTAGATCACGAGCACTATCAGTATCATCTGATAGCATCAACTGCATCATCTCTCGAAGCCATACTCCATCTGAGTAATCAAGCATGATGTTGAATAAGTCACTCACTCCATAGAGTGATACAAGATCCATTCTTCTAATCCGAACATATGTCCTATAAGAATAACTATTTCAACAGATGTTGGAAGCCACACCATGGGCTACAAAGACTATTATTATAATCCAGACATACATCCTAGAAGAATAAATGTCTTGGACCATTTTTCGTCTGGAGAATGTCTGTCCACCAGCACACTGACTATCCATCTAGATGATAATCATTTCCAACACTACTGATAGTCTAAATGGTAATCAAAACAATGGCATTCAATAGAACACAATTGTGTATATCCATAGTAGTACACAACTACTATCCAATGGTACACAATCACACCAAGTACCACACGGCTACTTAACCAGTGACACATAGTCACAACCAGTGGAACACATCCACCATAGTAGCATACATCTATTTTCCAGAGACAAACATTCTCCATAGAAATCATATCATCTAATATCAACCTGCATAAAACAATATCATGATATAAACTGAGTCATCTAGGTCATTCTTCCACTCACATCTGTGAGATCTGGAAGAGCATCTTCCCTCAAAATGTAAAACATCAACCATGGGATGTATGGACTATTCTTCTCAAGCATAGAAGAATAATTGTCCCTGATTTCTGAGCCTAGACAATTCACCTAATTGGGCCATTCCTCTGGCACTAGTCATAGTGCAACCTGGAGAGAATGAGTCTTCACTAGGGAATGTTTGTCCTTGATTGCTTAACCTGGACCATTCACCTAACTGGGCCATTCCTCCGGAACTAATCATAATGAAACCTGGATAGAATGAGACTTCCCTATGGAACGACTGTCTGGACCATTTCCTAATGCAAATCACTGTCATGCACCAACCTGCAAAATGGACCATTCTTCGAAACTTCTCACAACTGTGAACTTCGAAAGAATGACTGCCCGGCAAGGCAGACCATTCTACTTTACCACTACTCAGAGTGACTTCCAAGAAGAATTATTGTCCTATACCATTCCCCCACACTGGCCACAAGGGGAATCGTTGTCTATGGTACATCAAAAATCTATCAGATCATTTTCATTACGAAAATGATTTTCCGATCTGGACCATTTTTCGAAATGGAAAATGCATGTCTGTCAGAAATCTCAAACCACTTTCCGAACTAGAAAGGAAATGCTCATCCTGGACCATTTTTCAAACTGAAAAATGATTGTCCATAAATCAATAACACATCAGTGCTCCCTCCCAACCTAGGAGTAATCTCTTCCTTTTTCAATAACGAATTCGTCTCCACAAGCCCCAGATTGTTTCTTAAGTACACATATCTTTCATCTTGGACAGAGGCTTTACCAAAATATTTTTTATCTGCTCATCTGTTTAGATATATTGGAGAACCACTTCTCTTTTTTGGACTTCATCACGTAGAATGTAATGCTTGATCTCAATGTACTTTGATCTGTCATGGAACACTGGTTTTCTCTGAAGGCTTCATATAGTTTTGATCATTAGAATATATCATAGTCGAATTCAGCGCTTTTGTTTCCTACTAGCTCATGAAATCATGGAAAGAATCAAACTGAAACATATCCAAGTATCACGTCTTCTGTCATTATGAGAGTTTTTCATGGATTAGCAATCCATCATCTCGGTCTTCTGAGTAACCATTATAGAAAGTTTTCACCATGCTACTATTGTATATGAGATACTCTACATCAATTTGTTTGAATCCATACAAGGTCTTCTTATATCTGCATACATGGGTCTCTTTTCGGTATAATCTTCTTTCTCACTTGCTTTATTGGGAAGAATAGTCTTTTACATGTAAATTCCAATCCATGGATACTGCAAGAGGTATATCTGGTTTACCGAAACAAGTTGTTGTCATAGTCTTCTCCCTCCTTATGGAAGAACCTCTGAATCTTGCAATGCCTCCATTCATAAGTATTTTTCAAATTTTCTTACATACATTGTTCTTTATCATAGCTTCCATTCCTTATGCTCAATTGCTTCTTACTGGGTTCAAACCAAGTTGTGATTCTCGGTATAATAATTGGTTGTTCTTGATTTTCTTTATTTCTTGGAATCTTCATGTTCTTCCTCATATCTCTCTTTAGCTCTTGGGTCCATGGGGTCTCCTATATTCCCTGAAGATTCCAACTTCTTCCTTTCATCATAGGATCATGGATGTATATGCACAACCAAGGATGCTTTAAGGCTTCCTTTCGAAGAAGACTTCTTCTAGAGTCAAATTGAACATGTGTTTCTTATCATGGCTTCTACTTTCAATGGGAACATGGATAGATACTTCATAATCCTAAATGGATCATATTTAGGATTATCTCCCTCCTAATCCTTGCTTCATATATGATGCATTCTCTTTTGGATTTATGTAATCATCTCCCTCTATCTAAGATAGTCCACGCTTCTGTTTGCATCCTTATTTCCTTCTGCAAGGTGTCACGAGTCTTTTTATAATTTCCTCTTAATTGTTGACTTCTTTATATTTTGACTCCTTCTGGTTCTCTTCAAGTTTGATTCTGATTTCGGCTTATCTGGCAGTTGTTACTTATATAATAGCTTCCACAAGAATTATGACCAAATATTGTCAACATACTTCAGCTTTTCATGTGTATTTATTGACTTATAGTCATCGTGATAGCAATCCTTATCTTGTTGTTCTTCCATAGGTGTTGTTTCACTTGAAACATCTTATCTTCTAAGAAATATATATACATGATATGTACAGAAATTTTTTGAACGTGGTATGTACAAGAACTTTGAAGAATATTGTTACCTTGACTTAGAAGAAGAAGCTTGTTTTATCCTGCTTGGCATTCTTTGAGGGTTCCCTTTCTTTGGCAACTGATGCTTCGTCTATTTCCTTCCTTATGCTAAACTTCCTCTTATTCCTGAAATTATTGAATTTTTGTTGTGAAGGCTTGATCATCGTATTTCTTTTGGGATTTCTCTTTTGTGCTAATCCTTGATTCTTCTTGTGCACAGCAAGTCCAAAGTTCTTCAAATGTGAGATATTCCTTTCTTGTGTTCATGCTTGCGGAAAATGCATCCCGCGTCTTGGGAAGGATGTTGAGTACTATATTTACCAGTTCCTTGAAATTATTTCTTTAATAGCTTATAGTTGATCTCTTAACTGAGATATTATCACAAAGTATGATTTTATGCTTTCATCATCATTCATTTTCATGTCACGAAGCTTATTCTTTAGACTCATTACTTGTCTAATGTTTCTGACTGAGAAGAGATTAGTTATGGCATCATATATCTTCTTAGATGAGTCAAGATGAGAGATGTAGGGTATCAAGTGGTATTTTATAGAGTCCACTACCATACTCATGGCATTGATGTCATTGTCCTTGAACTTCTCCATAACTGCAACGTTATGAGGTTCCTTCTCTTTTCCTTCTTCAAACTTTGGTTCCACGATATTTCCTTTCACGATATCCGACACTTTACTCTTGGCAAGGATGAGGTCAATCCTTGTCTTCCATTCTCTGAAGTTAGAAGACCCTTCTAACTTATTTTCTGACTTCATAGAGTAAGTCATGACTGTTTTGACTTGGTCAACCTTTGACTTTGACTAAAAACTCAAACTTGACATCTTAGCTTGTTGAGAATACTAGGAGGTGCACTAGGTTAGGGAACACTAGGATATCCAAAAATTAGGTCAATCTCTTCACTTAAGGTGCCTCAACACGAGGTTTAGGGTTTCATTACTGCAGCAAAACTTTGACTGCAACTGCAACTATAATAGAGAAAATCCTCCCAATCTATCTTCCAGTGGTTAGATTGTCTGAAGATAGTGTGGGCCCATAACCTATTAGAAAAGCAGGTGTGATCATTTAACCATAGACAATATAGCAATATTGTCACCCAACCATAGGTCGAAGCCACCTCTGAGCACCTTAACCTTGACAGAGAATAATTCTGGAAGAAAACCCTAGGTCGAATAGCCAATCAAGGTAGTGTATCACTCTCCAGAGTTAGCATACCAAGAATAAATTCCAAGCCATAACCAAGAGAGAGTCCAAGACTAAAACCAAAAATGCAAGTTGCAGTAGTTACAGCTACAGCTACTCTCCATACTTGCGCACAACTAAATTTTTGCAGTTGCGAGTTGTGTCTATCAAATGAGCTCTGGCATCCTGTATTTATACTGCTCCTCCTTAGTTGTCTGGGGCGACTTCTCATTATGGAGGATAAAAACTCAATATTAAATATTTCCTTTAGCCGACTTGTCTTCTAAGGTTATGTCCAATGCTTTAGGGTTTCTTCTTGCTTCCCGGAATATTATATTCTTGTGAGGGTTAAACGTGTGGGTTAATACCTCCCACAACTACCATAATATCAACAGGAAGAATATCTTTCAGGCCAACCTCTGAGCGAGATTTTCCCTTCTTATTTTTCTGATCATCTCTTTCTACAATCAATTTTTTAGATTCCTTATCAAAAACAACACTTTAGAAAGTAAATGACTCTTTTTCACTAAAGGTCTCATTTGGAACGATTTCTAATGATGAATTTTGTTGGGCCATATTTCTGGGCTGATCAATTGTGGGAAACATTTTCTCAATATCTACTTCGAGCTCCATGTCTTCAAGAGAAAATATATTGATGTTGTTTTCTATGAGATTGTTTTCTTCCTCTTGCACTACATTCTTCCTCTTTTTTCTCACAGGGAGCTTATGTGAGATCTCGATTTTTCCAGGGGGGGATTCTTCTCTCCTTCGTCGCTTGAACTATTGTTGGCAATATTCCTAATTAGGTAATTTTTTGGAGCATTGCTCCGAGATGTGGTAGTTTTGGGAGTAACAATTGGAGACTGAGTGCTCCTTTCACTGGGACCCTTTCCTTTTTTCTTAGAAAACTCATTAGTATTGAGTATTGTTTCTAATTCATCGACATTGTGTACAGGAGAGCTTTGGGTGTTATCTTCTTCTTCATTCAAGATAGTATGAATGAATGAGTTGTTGAAGCCTACTGACAACATATGTTCCACAAATATTTTGTGAGGATCAAACCCCTTAATTTTTCCAGCATACTTTAGATTTACATTGTTGAAATGATTTGCAAACTCATCAATTTTATTTATGTTTCTGAATATGAAATCTCCAATATTCCATGGCAAGGGGATGAATTTTTTTTCCCTTTTTTTATGGAAAAAATGCAGCCAGAAATTGTATTGCCTTGCCACCTCTGTAATGAATAATTTATCAAATACATGATACGAGAGAAAAGAAGGATTTTCTTTGGAACAGAATACCCTTATGACACTGTGATTCTCCATTTGTTATATCGTTCCTATTTTCTCTAGAATTTTTTTAGTCTGGTCAGATATCCTTGAAGTATTCTCTCCCAACAACAGCCTATTGAATATTGAAACAAAATCATTATAGACTTCATAAAAATATAAAGGGGTCTTATGTCTCCATAATGCCTTATACCAAAAGGTAACCGGATCTAACCTGTCAACCTGGTAAAAAACCAAGCGATTTCATGAAAGGGGTTTTTAAAAGAGTCAACATGAATCTTGGTTATGCCTTCTGGAATAGACACATGATTCTCCAAATATTTAAGCAAGAGGTCAAGGCCATTTTTATGTCTTTCAAAGAAATATTTGCAGTCTTCTCCTTTGAAGGTAAGCATCAACTCTGAAAGCTTAAACATCCCACGAAAGACTTGCGGTGAAAGGGAGACCAAAGAATGACCTTGGAGTTGTATAATCCTCTAGCTCGGCACGTACTTCTCCACGCACCATGCAACAATCTCTTTAAATTCAAAGACCTCGGGAATACATCTTGCGCGAGCAATTCCGAATGCCCAGATTACATCTTTATGTGCAGGAGGAGAGGAGTAATATGAATATGCTCTGAACCACTGAAATTGTTGGTCTTCGACCAAAAATATTTAGAGTATCACCACAGAATTGTTGTCTAGATGTTGCTCCCATAGGTTGACGAGAGTATTATTTCAACTGGATAATAACTTGAAATGAATTTTTTTGGAGAGATGACAATAATATAACCTTTGGCAAATAGTGTTTTAATGCAATTTAATGAGAAATATTCTCAAGCCCTTCACTATTGATGATGATCTTTTCAGAGCCTGCATGATCATTTATTAGCATTAAACCATACTTAATGCATATTATAGTTTTTCCGTCTCTAAGGCAACCTCATTAAAAAATGAAACAGAGGTTACGAGCATAGTTCTTGTTTCTGTGTCAAGCTCGTTAAAAAATGAAAGTACGAAGATGGTGGGGACAGACTAGAACAATTTTGAATATGGAGTTTTTCATGAACCCGCCAACTCGGTAACCCACCAACCCGCGGTTATGAATGATAAAAAATAAGCTAAGTGTTGCAAAGCGGTTGGTCGAACTTTTATGTGTTGGCATATTTATTACGGGCAGACAGAAGGTAGAGTATTTGTTTGTCATTGATGGCAATCTCAGCCCGACGACGACGAACAAGAGAAAATGGCAAGACCAGCAGTGCAATGATGATCGCATGGCAAGATCAGAAGCATAAACTCCATTTCGGAGTTTCGGATACCGGGAGTTGGAGGAGTCAAGGAAGAAACTCACAGCAGAAAATCGCGAAATGAAAAAACATGACTTAATCTCCATTTCGGAGTTTCAGATACCGGGAGTTGGAGGTGTCAAGGACACTCACGACAAGAATGATGAAATCGCGAAATGTGAAACCACGAATTAATCTCCATTTCGTAGTTTCAGATACCGGGAGTTGGAGGTGTCAAGGACTCTCACGACAAGAATGATGAAATCACAAAATGCGAAAGATCAGAGCATGTCAAAGACTCCATTTCGGAGTTTCGCAGACCGGGAAATGAAAGATCAAAGGAACTTTAACCTTTGAAGTAGGAAACCTTGAAATCCCGAAAGAAGGAGGACCGTCCATCTTTGGGAAGGACAAGTGGTTACAGATCAACATTTTACTGACTGAGAGGTCAAAGGAAGGAGTGTCCTAACCTCTCAAACTTGTGATATGCGAAATCGCGAATTAATCTGAGTCGTTGATCAAAGGGATATCCTGGACCATTGATCAGGCACAACGAAGGCTCGTGAATTTGTGAAATGATCATGGTCGTTGAATCCAGAGGACACATGGTGAAATATTGGCATTTCGTTGACTGAAAGGTCAAAGGAAGGAGTGCTCTAACCTTTCTAACTCACAATATGCGAAATCGTGAAATAATCCTAGCCGTTGGATCGGGGATTGATCTGGACCGTTGATCAAACACGACGAAGGCCCGTGAAGTTTCGAAATCACGATAAGATCTAGACCGTTGGGTCCATAGGACACGTGGCAAAAGAGAGTCATTTTGTTGACTATAAATTCAAAGGAACGGGGTTCCCTAACCTCTCAAACTCGGGATATGCGAAATCGCGAAATGTCGAAATGTGAAATTGTGAAACGCCTTTTGGCGCAGCCTGTGGTCACCATTGGTGGTCACATGAGGGGAAGAAGCTAGTGGAGCTAAAAAATTTCGGAGTTTTGGGGATTGCGACTTGGAGTGTCGAGACTCTTCACCACAGGAATGCCGAAATGTCGAAATACCGAAATGCGAAATGGCGAAATCAACACGATACCATGTGCTTATAATCCAACGGTGTTGGATACTTGGAAATCTGATCGAAGGGCTACTGTTGCTCTTCACGATTAATTGTTCAGTTACGATTCAGTTAGAAGAATTGAATCATGGTTCTTGGACAGTTGGCATTTCAGTTGTTGAAGCGTTGTTCTAGGGATTTGAGGGGTAACCGAAGGGGTTGTAGTGTATAAAAGAAACACGCAGTGACTGTGTGTGGTTGGTCATTCTGAATGAAAAATGAGTTGAACTATAAGAAAGGGAAAATTACAGTATGCGCAATGTGAGACTGACAGTATGAACAGTGTGATATAAAACTCACAGATGAGGAATAGACAGAAGCAAGAGAAGAATTGCAGAACAGCTTGAATCAGAGAAGAATTGCATAACAGACAGAGGAAGAGAAGAATTGCAAAACAGTTAGAAGAAGACCAGATTTACAGAACAGAGAAGAAGTGGTAAGAATCGATTTATCTGTGTTGTTGGTTGTTCAATCATTTATTTATAATTAGGGAGGTAGGGTGGTGCTAGGGAGGACTGTGGTCCTCTGATATTCGAGTTGGTCCTTGAATATTGGGAGTTGTAGCTTCCATCTAGTTGTGGCTAGAAAACAAGGTGGCAGGGTGGTGCTTGGGAAAACACAGAGTTTTCTATATGCAAGTTGGTGCTTGTATAAGTGGAAGTAGGTGCTTCCATCCAATCGGTGCTGAAACACTCAAGGAGTTGGTGCTTCCTTCTAGTGGGTGCTAGATAAACCAGAGAGTTGGTGCTCTCAAACAAGTTGGTGCTTGTATAAGTGGAAGTAGGTGCTTCCATCCAGTCGGTGCTGGAACACTCAAGGAGTTGGTGCTTCCTTCTAGTCGGTGCTAGAGAAACCAGAGAGTTGGTGCTCTCAACAAGTTGGAGCTTGTAAAACAGAGTTAGTAGCCTCACTTTGAGTTGGTGCTCAAACATAGATGATGTACAGAACTTAAAAGACTGTCTATCATTGTGAAGAAGAAGAGGTTTTATCCCTTTATGGGTTTCCTTGTGAAAATCTGTCTCTGTGTATATCTTATGCATGATTGATGCTCATTATTTATGTTGTTCATCTTATGTATAATATTGATGGTCACTTGATGAAAGATTAAAAATGTCTTAATAGACTTAATATTGTTTAAGCACAATAACAATTGATTCACCCCCCCTCTCAGTTGCCTTAGTAATTTCAATAGTATGCAGGAGAAATGAAATACTTAGGGGCTCGGTACCCGCAACAATTCTGATGGTCATAATGTATATCATGGACCTTTGGGTGCAAAGTGAAGATCGTGGAACTTGGAAGATGAAATCTTGAATCCGTGAACCCACAAAGTTGCAAAAATGGTTAAGTATTTTATAACAAGGTGGTCGGTTGGAATCATGACATAGGAACGTGAATGGAAATGAAAACCCGTCAACCTGTCGATTTTTGAAATATGACTAAGTATGGTAACTAGAAAGGGATAGAAGGGAAAAAGAAAAAGGGGAACAAGGGTAGGTATAGAAGAGGGAAAAGAAATGGAAAAATGAAGTTGGGAAAATAGAAAGGGAAAAGAAATTTTGGAAGCAGGAATTGATTTCAACAATACTTTTGAAGAGAATGAAAGAAAACTATTTTTTATTGCATTTTTAACTTATCTCCTTATGGGTTTGCTCAAATTTCAAGTGTATGCATTCGTTTGATGTGGAATTAAATTTCGCATCCAATGAGTGCCTACATTTGAAATTTGAGAACCTCTAAGGAGAAAAGTCGAAAATATGATTAAAAAAATAGTGTTCTTTCTTTCCCTTTGAAAATTCATAACTCTTATTGTATTATTTTCCTTAGGAGACCCATTTAAAACCTCACTCTAATCAATAATTCCAAAAAATTTCATTTCAACCAAGTGATAAAATATGATTATATCTAAAGTAGGAAAGGAGAGAGAGAGTTTCATTTTTTGTCGATGGCTACCCAAGAGGAGTGACACACTATAACATGTGCTAACTTGGGTGTTTCAGTGTTCCACCAAAATTGCTTTAAGCTCTCAAGTGACTTCGTCTTCTAGGAGGGCGCTCCATTTGATCATGTATTATGTAATTTACTTGTTATGGAGTTTTCTCTCCTTCACCTTCAAAATGCCTACAGGATCCAATATGAACTTATCTTCTTCATTCATGATGGGAAAATCCTTTTGGGTGATAACCTGGTTTTCCAACTTCTTTTTTAAGTAGGAACATTGAAGATGCCATGGGGTCTCCCCATGTTATGATTGTCAAGTGCACAGGAAACGTCCCGAACTTTTAGTAGGACTTTGTATGGGATATAAAACCTAGGCTAAAGCTTGTCCCTCCTTATTGTTGAAACATTGTATGTTTGCATCATTGTAGCCAAACAAAGATGATACTCCAATTGTAAATTGTCTTTCAGAATAGTGTTCATCATTATTCTTGTTGCTTAATGTTATTTGTTTCCATGGAAAAGTTGTCCTTGAGGATGCTTAAGATGTTTTTTCTTTTTTGTATAATGTTAAATGCATAAGTGATTCTAACATTTTGAATGACCCAATCCTTGGGTAATGGTTATTACTTTCCATATAATGCCTTGGAGGGGGTTCATTTCGTGGAAGAATGATAGGTAGTATTATACCATTATTATACAAGATGCAACCACCTTATTCATTTTCCCTACTTATCCCTTGTATACATATGAAGATAGTCTTGCAAGAACTTGTTAACCACCTCTATATGCCCATCCATTTAAGGATGATTGATAGTACTCACATTAAAAGTGACTCTTGTTAATTTTCTAGAAATCGTTGACAAACTTGGGATATTTGTGTTAGGATATTCAGACACTTGGGAGTTAGTTAAGATCTACTTGGTCTAATGTGTCGTTAGGTAAAAGTTTATTTCTTAGTGTGTTTCTTTAGTATGCATTTGTAGTTAGGAAATCCGACGATCACAATATATTCCTGAAATAGAGTGATCTGACAGTTCATATTCTCCTCAATCTTAGCAGCCATTGATTTGTGACTTAACACTTGATTGGTCCATGATCTCTATTTAAATAGTATGGAGGTTCATTTGTCGATGATTGATTGTGAGAAAATCTCTTGTAAAATCTCTCTGTAACATTTTTCTTTTGCATTAATAAATTGCTCCAAGTGGAAAGTGGAAAGTGTCATATTATACCACAAATTAGTCAATATCATAGTTCACTTTTAGTGAATTAAAGTTACGAGAGACATTCTTGTAATTCTTTGTGGAAACCCACATGACCAACAAAGGGAGATGCATGTCCATGCCAAAGATACTATATGATAAGAGGAGAACCATTTCCCAAATAGATGTGATTTTAAAGAGTATGGCACCATTCCTATGAGTCTAAAGGGTGGCCCTTCTTGCCTTCTATAATGACCTATTGAATTTAATCTGTAGGAGGATCCATTATGTAGTTTGTGAGGAGCTCTTAAACCCAAGTGAGATGACTAACTAAGATGGAGTTGAAGATGGATCATTAATCTTGTTGAGATAAAATACCTACAACAATATTATCCTTATATATTATCTCAAATTTATAGGCTTGGAGGTGGTCAATCCACTTCTATTGCTTCAAGATGAGGTGATCAATTTTGTCGAAATAACTTAATACCAAGGAGGAATCGATGCCACTTGAACATTGGATGAAGTATGGAAAAAAATTCTTTGGTGTATGTGGATATGCACCTTTCTTAGTCATTAAACTTTTGACTTTGAAAAGAAATGGGATTATCATCCATTAAGAGTACTACACAAAGTACAAACTTAAAGGAATCTGAATCAATGGTGAAGGGTCATGTGAAATTAGGGATAGTGAGCATTGGTATTGAACAAAGGATTATTTTAAGCACTCAAAATCTTGTTGTGCCTCAATAAACCAATGAAAAAATCCTTATTTGTCAAGTCATTCAAATGATGAGAAGTAACATAGAAATTGTAGACAAATCATTTGTAGAAGCCTATTAAGCCCCCAAAATATCAAAGCTTCTGCAAGAGCATAGGCATTGGATACTCTTGAATGGATTGAAACTTTGCAAGATCAGTAAAAACACCTTATGTATAGATAATATGACCATGCCCTATTCACATGAAGTCTTGGCATATTCACAAATGGATTATTTTGCATAAAACTTATGTTGTGTTAAAGTATCTAATATAAGATCCAAATCCTCTAAATACTTTGTGAATATTATGTTATATATGAGCATATAATCAAATAAAATTAAGATAAATTTGTGGAAATACTTACCAAGCCCCTTATTCATGCACTGAAATGTAGAATATGCATTGTAGAGGTTGAAAGGCATCACTCAAAATTGAAAGTATTCCTCTGGATCTTGAATGCAATTTTCCCTTAGCTTTGGATCCATTACCATTAACAAAAGCCAATATTAGAAAAAACCCAACACCATTGTAAAGGAATTATAAATTACACAGTGAGTACTAGGGTAATTGTGTAAGGTAAATGTTACAACTAAATAGGGTTTGCAAAAATAGAAAGTAGAAATGAAGAGACTATAGAATATATTAAGATGGATTGTCCATATAAGAAGGCATTGTGAATGATCTATCATAGAGAACTTTATTTGTAACTAATCTTTTCTCACAATTTGTTTATNTAAATAGGGTTTGCAAAAATAGAAAGTAGAAATGAAGAGACTATAGAATATATTAAGATGGATTGTCCATATAAGAAGGCATTGTGAATGATCTATCATAGAGAACTTTATTTGTAACTAATCTTTTCTCACAATTTGTTTATATTTTATTTTTATTTTATTTTTTGGTCCAAGGAAAACCTCTTTGGAAACACAACTAGTAAACTCATTGATATAGACTAGTACACCTCACGTAGGGGGATTTGAAGACTAGTACACCTCACCTAGGGGAATTTGAATCGGGCCTGGCGTGGAACTAGTCAAATGCTCAACAACATTTACAACAACCAGTTGAACCAACCACTTTAGTTATCGCAATCCATTTATACATTTGCATAAAAAAAATAAGGAGGATTTATGTATGCAACTTTTGAAGAAAATTTGTGTGTATATATGCCTTTCTTTTTAATTAAAAAAGAAAAAAACTTTAAACAAAAACAACCTTTGAGAAAAATATATTCCTTTCTCTACACAACTTTGTCTCTACCTAAAATCTTTAGATCTAAATATCTATGTTTTTAAAGAAAAATTATGTGTACACATGCCTTTCTTTTTAATTAAAAAAAAAGAAAGATATCAAACAATCTACACAACTTTGTTCCTCCCAAGTAAAAACCAAAAATCTTCAAAACTAAATAACTATGTTTTTAAATGAAATGGCATCTCTATCCTTCTTGCTCATGTGTTTGTGTCATTCTTGTTCATCATTATAGTTTGTATAAATTTCTTTACAGCGCTATCACTAACCTTTATCAGTATAGCCTAATTTTTTCATTGTTACAATCCGTTCAACATTTTTCTAGGCTAGCTCTAACAATTTCTATTCAAGTTAGACCTCAATGGAATTGAATTCTTTTACTCTTTGTTCAAGTTTAAGGCTCAATCATCTATTCAAGTTGAGGCTCAACAACTTCGAATTCATAATCTCTAATCGAATTTTGAAATTTGTTCAATGTCTATTAGGCTAACTTCAAACATGTGTTCCAGGTGTATATCTGTATCATAAAACAGGTTGTGTTTCTTTTGTAATCATGCTACCCATCCCTTTGGACTATTATTTAAAATATCCAAACATTTTCCAAACCTTTTTGGAACTTTATGGAATCTGGGAATTTTATGAAGATTAAAAATAACTACTTGTCTTCTCTTCTAAAACCCTTATATAAACTTTCATTCTCATGTGAACTTTGACTTTGTAATTGGAACTTCTTCAAAAATCACATATTGTGTAAGGTAGCTAGAGAGGTAGTGGGGGGGGGCAGAGAGCTCATAGTGATAATAGTGGAGGTCATTCAATGTAAGGTGGACTAGGCCCACTATAGTAGTTATATATAACAAATGGGTAATTAGATATAATAAATGTAAGAGGACTTCTTAGAAGGTTCTACTTCTAGAAGAATCCTCCTCTAGAATGTTCTTAAGTGATATAAAGAGGTTCAATCAATATAATGGGATATGAAGAGAAGTATTGTATTTGGAGCGGTAGCTCAATAGGAGGATGCCCCCTCGAAGAGGCAAGTGAACAGGAGAAGATCCCTTCCATAATAAGATTGATTGTATGGTGTTTCCCTACCTTAAGGGTTTGATAGTAATAAAAGAGATTTTGCATATTGTTCTTCTATATTGTTATTTGGATCTATTGTGCTATTTTGTATTCATCATTGTATATCTATTCAGGTTCATAACAAGTGGTATCATAGCACTTTCCTTGGCAGACATTGTGGGCAAATATTTTTTTATTTTTGCAGATTTTTTTTTCGGAGAAGAAAAAAGAGAGCCGCAACATTCCAGAAATTTTCGGTATATTTTTATATAAAATTTGCAGAAACAAGTTATAGATCTGAGTTCCTCTCAGAAAAAAACCCAAGTTGAAAAAAACAATCGTCTGAAAAGGAGTCCAGGAAGTCAAGATATTGAAGTTTTAAAATCTACAATTTTTTAGGGTTTTTTCCGTGGACGGCGGCACGATTTTTTTTATGTTTTTTGCAGTTGGAGGCCGAATTTGCCCAAACAAATTATAGAAATGAGTTCCTATTATAATTTCACCCACTTTCAAAAATAAAATCAGCCAAAACAGAGTCCGGGAAGTGAAGTTATGAGCATTTTAAATTCAACAGTTTTTTAGGGTTTTCCAGAAAAAACCGTGATTTTATGTCGTAAGTTATTGTTCTATTTTTTGGGTTTTTTCGTGACAGTTGTTGGACCAAAGAGTTCATAGGGTGATCAGATGACTATTTCCTCTCAAAACCTCAAATAAATTCTTGAAGCATTCAAATCCCAATTGTATGACATATTGAATGACAAATTTGATGTCTTTGGAGATGGTCTCAATGAGAGTTTTCGTAGTATTCAAGATTCATTGGATAGCATGCAAGAGAGATTTCTTATGGCGGACATCAAGGATAAGTATAATCAATAAATATATGCTTGGTAAGATCTCGATGCCGATTGCGATGATTGGTATATGGATAGTTGTTATTTCTGGGATAACAACCACTTCCATATTTTATTTGATGACTCTACTCCACCTTTTGTAGAGAACATCAATGTCCCACATCAAGAGCTAGTTATGATTACCAGCGTCCATCCTGCATATTCTACAATGGTATTGTTCCTTCTAAATTCAGCGTTGACCATTTCCCACTATGTGGTTGGATACTCTTATTTGGATCCACATGATAGGTGTCAGTATTGGAGCATCATTTTCAGTGGGTTATTGGGTGTCGATATCTTCTGTGTGGAGTTCACATGAGCACTTGGACATGGGACCCTGGTTTACAATGGTAATTGGACTACTTCGGCATAGTGACTTTCATTTCTCAATGGGACCCTGGTTCTCTAGTCTACTTCAGCACTATGGTCCACACTTATCCATGGGACCCTGGTATATGGTTGTACATAAAGCGTTGAGGACAACGCTTTCATAAGAGGGATGGAATGTAAGGTAGCTAAAGAGGTAGTGGGGGGGGGCAAAGGGCCCATAATGATAATAGTGGAGGCCATTCAATGTAAGGTGAACTAGGTCTACTATATTATTAAATAAGGCCCACTATCATAGTTAAATATAATAAATGGGTAATTAGATATAATAAATGTAGAGGACTTCTTAGAAGGTTCTACTTCTAGAAGATTCATCCTCTAGAATGTTCTTAGGTGATGGTAGCATTATATAAAGGGGTTCAAGCAATGTAATGAAATATGAAGAGAAGTAGTGTATTTAGAGCGGTAGTTCAATAGGAGGATGTCCCCTCAAAAAGGCAAGTGAACATGAGAGGATCTCTTCTATAATAGGATCCATTGTATGGTGTTTCCCTACCTTAAGGGTTTGATAGTAATAAAAGAAATTTTGCATATTGTTCTTCTATATTGTTCTTTGGATCTATTGTAATATTTTGTATTCAGACTTGTATATCTATTCAGGTTCATAACATATTGCAAAGCTTACAAGCTAGTTTATCAAGGATCACAAACTTTGATATCACTATAATACCAAGTTGAATTTTGGAGCATACAAGAGCAAAAAGGAACAAGAATATCACATACTGCAAAGCTTACAAGTTAGTTTATTAAGGCTCACAAACTTCGATATCACTATGATACCAAGTTGAATTTTGGGGCATAGAAGAACAAAAGGAAACATGAAGATCACATACTGCAAAGCTTACAAGTTAGTTTATTAAGGCTCACAAACTTCGATATCACTATGATACCATGTTGAATTTTGGAGCATACAAGAATGAAAGGAAACATGAAGATCACATAATGCAAAGCTTACAAGCTAGTTTATTAAGGCCCACGAACTTCAATATCACCATGATACCAAGTTGAATTTTGGAGCATAAAAGAACGAAAGGAAACATGAAGATCACATAATGCAAAGCTTACAAGCTAGTTTATTAAGGCCCACGAACTTCAATATCACCATGATACCAAGTTGAATTTTGAAGCATACAAGAACGAAAGGAAACATGAAGATCACATACTACAAAGCTTACAAGCTAGTTTATTAAGGCTCACAAACTCCGATATCACTGTGATACCAAGCTAAGTTTTGGAGCATACAAGAATGAAAGGAAACATGATAAATACAACCTCAGAGAAAATATATATGTTTATTACAATGGAATCATTTAAGTCCTTTAGTATAATTGAAGTGCTTTCCTTTTATGTCACTAGTCAGGTAGTTGCATTATCTATATGTCTAACTACTTCTCATTAATAACATTTGATTAACTTTCTATTGACTTTTTTTTTGTATCTAGGGAATCGACAACTAGGGCAGGTTCATACTCGTGACACGAGATTGATTTTGATGGCTCCCACTATAACCTCCAAGCATACCCACGTTGCCCCCACACACGACACATAGGGCTAGTCAAGGTTTGAACCAGCAACGTCACGAGTGCCTTAACAATGCACTCTACCGCAAGCGAATCTACACCTCAGAAGACACCTTCTATTGACTTAAACTTGAGATGTGATTTTATTACAATGAATTTTGTATTGAGTCAAGTGCAAGTAAAAATATTAATGCATTGAGTTCTATTTTAAAACCTTATAATTGTTGCACATGTAGTTAGAAAGTACTTCAAAGTTTATTTTGATGGCAGAGGCATATATTGTCATCCAATCATGAAGGTTGTTCCTTTGCTTTGGTTTGACGTAGTCTAAAAGTTTTACATTTTTACTATTTCTCAATTATTTTTTTCCATTGAATTTTGTCCAAAATCCAGCTAAAAATTCAAAAAGTTGGATATAATTGCGTATTTCAGTGGTTTAGATTACATATTCTAGGTTCCCTTGAAGATTTGAGGCTGTTGAATTGATTTATACATTCAAAAACGTGATTTAAACAATGTAGAATAGCATTTTCGCCCAATGTAGTTTACAAGAAGGCTATTTTAAAAGTTGACATAAACATATTTCTTTAAACCACATGTGAGCTTGCATTGAAAAAGGCATTGTTAAATATGTTATATATTGTTGTTTAAATATTACATATAATTATTTGCATCCACCATACCTCGTTAGTTAATTTATGCCTATGTGGAAGAAGTTTCTCAAGCCCATAAATACACAATGCATCCTATGACAATAAATCCATTTTATTATAAAGAATAATGAGGGCACAATATATCTTCTAGGTTATGGTGGTATCTAGTGATTGGTCTAGGTGGAAAATGTGACGCACGCTGCTGGCATTGAAATGTTCTTAGTGGACAGCATTGCAAGTTTGTGGTTGTATTGACTTCTCCAATGTTCGAGACCCTGCATGCTGCAGACATAAGATCCTAACGTCTCAAAGAAATACATGAGATATTTAGTGACATAATAGGCCTATGTGAGATTTTCATTCAGAAGAGGGCCTTCACTTTGCAGTTCTGCATGAAAAAAATTGATCTATTGTACAACATAAGTGGGACATGATGAACAGCACATCTTTACACACAGCTTGCTAGTGCCTCCAAGTAGTGGGGAAAAAACTGGAGAAAAAAATTGATCTATTGTACAACATAAGTGGGACATGATGAACAACACATCTTTCCACACAGCTTGGTAGTGCCTCCAAGTAGTGGGGTTCCAAGTTGTCGTTTTCAAAGATGTTAATTCTTAATAACCTTCAATTCCTGTCATTTGCAGATCTTAATGACGATTTCAACATATCAGAGGTTAAGAGGGATCCCTTGACTATAGCCAAGATAATCCAAGCAGACAACGCTTCATAGAGTTCCAGATATAACTTGGCACTCTGAAAGATGTTAAAAGCCAACATAAACATAATCCAGTTGTCTAAATCGAGTAGCATCCATCTCATGATGTTTAGGCATTTTTCTTTGAAGAAAGCTAAAAGTTCTATGATTTCGACCTTTTCTGGTTTGCCATCACTGTAATCTAGCCAGTCAATCTTCACTGAAATTGCAATTTTGGAATGATGAAATTACTATTTTTCACACAAATGGATTCAGCACCTTTGAATACCCTTATTGTAACCGAATTGTGCAATGTTAATATCTGATATCTGCAATTCCATCAATCCAAAATGATTCCTGCCAGATTTCAGGCCAAAAGCACTGGTTTCCCCTCCCTTTATTCTGAGCAGCTGGAAAAGGGCCATTTCATAGTGCATTTAGACTACTACTTTTTCTTGTTTTTTCTAAATTTTTGCAATTGTTTTTTCAGAAATGCTGCTACGGCCAGAGAAATACCCAAGAAGCAACATCTTCGTGACAATTCCATTTCTTCATTGTTTCTTGAAGAAATGATACCCTACCACACAGTTTCTGGTAACACAGATGTACTTAAATAAAGGCAACCTCTCAATGAGACGGCTATAGATGGCAGCACTTGAGAGACATTTGATTCAGCACTGAAAACAGAGAAATCCACAAGCTTCAAAATCAGCAATGGGATTCTTGAAAAGCATAATGCAAAAACCTATCCTGAATGATTCAGATCCATACCGGAAGCTCCCTCAATTTTTACTGAGCTGCTCACTAATGAGTGTCTAGGGCAGCAGAAAATAGTCCCGGACAAAGGATAACAATGTTGGCATCCATTTATCTAATGTTGCTAATTCCTTTGTTGCCAATAAGACTTGGCACCTAACCGTCATCCAATTTATTACGAGAAATAGACTTTCCTCCAAGAGAGGAGAAACGCAAGTCCATAAAATCACACCCATCTCCGAAAACAAGGCATAAGATATCTTCCTCAATATAAAGACGAGATATATCATCTCAAGCATTTCTAGGTTTACCAACTTAACATTTCTCAATAAGTTCATGTGCTTTAAAAACTTTAGCAGGGTACATGATCTATACTCCATTGACTCCAATATACTTACACTGGAAAACAAATTGCCATTGCTAAAAGCCTCATCTATTTAATCGCCATGATTTCTATGTACCTCCTTCTCATCATACATGTCCAATCATGATAATCACATTTCAAGAATTATCTCAAATAGATCTATGTAAAACACTTACTTCCAATAACCTTCCAACTAGTTACTACACCATCCTCTTTCTCTGAACTTTTCTCCTCACAACTTTGTCATTACATCTTTTCCAAATTTGTACATAGTTGCTTTTAAGTATGTTCATAACAATTCTGAGCTGTCAATATTCTGACATGTAAAACAGTTTTAAAATCAGAAGCATGCATTTGTCAGCTTGGACCCTAACTAATGCATATAATTCCTAGTATGTCATACCATGAACATTGCATAATTGGATTTATCCAACAGAATAGGATGTAAGAAGTTCAAATATTGCAAATGCAGCTTTCGACACAGCCAAGCTAACAGCTTGTTTAGCAGCATAGAAATGGCATGCACGGCATGCTTAATTTCACAACATCTCGTCAGTATGATCTTCCTATTGCCTGGAATAAAATGTTTATCTGCAGGGAAAAGTTTTGACCATATTCAGATATTTTCTCTCGATTAACTTTCAGGCCTTGGCAGCTTAGCGTTATTTGCATTCAGTCAATACTCAATTTTATATAGGTTTCCTAGCAGGGCTATAGTGCTCTAAATTTGAGATAATCTTACATCAGGGCATCCCATGAAAAATCTATACATAAACTGATGAAATGTTTCTCTTACTGTTCTATTTAGAACTCTAACACCAGACATTAGCATCAATTTCACGAAGAGTTTACTGTCACAGATTGGTTTTTGATCATTTCAGTTTTTCATTACAAAACATGAGATGGATATCATTCTAAACATTGCTTTATTCCTTCCGACATCAAAATTTGAAATGATGCTCTCCCTAATTCTACACCATGTATGATAGGCCAAACACACAGAATGAGGATCTGTACATAGGAGAGAACAAGTTAAGGAAAGGTGAATACTGTTCATTACATGTCATATTCTGACATCAAAATTTGAAATGATCCCCTCCCTCATTCTACAATATGTATGATAAGCCAAACATACAGGATAGGGACCTGTACATCTGAGATCAAGGTAGATGCGAGTTAAGGTGTAGCTCCATTCGGCCACCACAATCTCTGATCTTCTATGTGAAGAAAATAGGCTCTTTCTATGATTCTTCAACACAAGTCACTCGCAAGAACCTTCCAAAATGAAATCACCAGTCAGTCAGTTTGCCGGTCAGTTTCCCGTTCTCAAAATACACTCCACTCCAATTGGAAGCTTAAAAAACCAAGAAAAATAGGCGTCACAAGTGTATCATGATTTCAAGCAATTTATACTGGACTACTTGGGCCCAGATATTATGACATTCCTATATGCGATTAATGAACCGCTGTCTATTCTGTGACCCTAGTTTAGCTTGGAATGGTTTTACAAGATTACGGCCATTTTTAGGGAGGTCTTGCAGATCCATTACTTGAACAGTGCGTTGCCTCTTTGCTGCAAAAGGCATAAGTGTCAAGTTAGGTCAGAAATTAATCACACATTTTGCAGAAATGCTACCACTGATAAAATCAGGAAGGGACAATTCAATAGTACAAACCAGTTTCCACTTGTTGGTATCGTTCCTGAAGCTTTCTTTTAGAAGCTTCAACCCTAACAGATACATCAACTGAAGATGTTGGCTTCTGAAAAAACAAAAAGCATTAGACTTAATTTTTAGATTCAATACCTAATTACATATACACCTCCATTGTTCTCTGTACTAAAATTTCCCAATTCTGTGAGGCAGTATCAACTGTGTCAATATCAGTACAAGTGCTTATTAGTAACTTCAAGCAGGACTGTCTACAAGATTGTGAGATTAACTTGTCTCGGCATCTGTCATCTACTGTCTCTGCTCATATGTGGTATTTAAATATTCCGTGTTATCAATTATCATGTAGAAAACAAAGGATTGAGCCACTCACATTTCGAGGTGGAAGAGAAGCAGGCCTTATTTGATTCTTTGTTGGATCAGTGCATCGATGGACATTGTCTCTATGTTCATTCCGCTCAGACATTCCACTTGAATTTTTAACAGGCATAGAAGTGGCAGCTACGTCATTTGAAATACTAATTGAATGTCTATGATCAGTATTCTTCTGCTTTTGAATATGTGACTTCGTGTTTCCCGTTGCCTTTTTATCTCCTGGGGTTCCTTGCTTGCCACTAATTGCACTATCCCTTATTGCATTGCTTCGTTGAATAGACTGCTTGCCATTACTGTAAGGTGCCACTGTCAATTGTTTTTCATAATAACCAGCATCTCCATCTTTGTCATGTCCATTGATAATTCGAGGAATGTCTGAGTTGAAACAAATGAAATATCTGAGTTGAAACAAATGGACTGCCATCTTAAACAGCTGGAAGCCTGATAAGAGCTTCAATTCATAGCAACAGTGACCAAATAAAAGAAAAAACAAGAAAAGAACAAATGACTTACTTCCATCCTCATCCATTCCATCAAAGAACTTTAAGCCCGAGCATGATCCAATGAAAAAAATTGAATCAGAATATACAATAATCTCGTATCTCCAATAACATGCATTCATATATTATCTAAAGGAAGCAATTATGTTCTCCAATAATTTCCTAAGCATCACTGTCCTATCTTTTAGCCATTGTACATGGCAATGAATTGCATATACAATTGAAAATGATAAGCACTCATGCCTTGGCTAAAAACAAAGGGATTTTACACATACATTCAGAACTACCTGAGACATTTCTATTGATGTGGTCTGAGCTGTGAAAAAGGCACCCTCATCAAGTGGAGGAGAAGGTAGACCATCATCATCTTTGAGAGCATCTGGTGAAACCGAGTCTGGAGAGGTGCCTGACAACCAAAAAAATTACCACATATTAAATCAAGCACTTGAACAGCAAATAAAGATAAATTGAAGTCACAAAATTCAGTATTCTCTCCAAAATACAATCACACACCTATAGCCGCTGCAGCAACATCATCAGCAGTCTTTAACCATACATCCATAAGATCTTTCCAACCACTGCAATGGTCCGTTGAAAAAAGAAAGATCTAATCATTCGAGTACCAGTGAAAGTTTTACTTAATGCTTTACCCTGTTGTCTTATGTTCCTTAGCTATTTGAAGACTGCCTTCCCACTTTCACCGCAAATAATTATCAATTTGCTTAGTGTGAATTTGCAAAATAAGCTATGCAATACCTGATTAGCTGCTTTGCGATGGACTGAATTCTCTTTGAACTGTGTTTCTTTAATCTATTCACTGTCCTGCCAATAGCAGTTGCCTGGAAATAGAGCAAAGAATTGAAAAGACAGGTCAGAAGCCATCTCTCAAAATCAAATTCAAAGAGACAACACCTTTATGAAATCCAATCATCAACTCTACAATATATATAGATAACAATATTAAGAAGCGATTCCTTTGAAAATATTCTAGCAAGACAAAACCTCGGAACCCCAAAATTCAATCAATGAAATTAACATAGCAAGTTCAATTTGACCATTTTTATGAATTGCATCCAACAATATGAAAACAAAATACAGTACACAAGGGACGACGAACCATGGCTAAACAGATAGTTTAATCTTTGAAGTGATGCTCGATTGAAATTGATCACATATTGCAATTAGATGGAACCACGCCACATTTACAGAAAACACCGGAAGGCCTCCACTTGAATTCTCATGTAGTCAAATTAGTTTAAGATAAAACCACTAGAGGTTTGAAAAGCACAATACAGAATCTCAAATAGAATGGGTTCATGCAGGGGCAATAATGAAGATTGCAATGTCCTTTCACAAACAGTTTACATGCAACAGGGTGAGAAACCCTATTCATAGAGGGCCACACCTACCCAACCAGGCTGACATACTCCAATGATGGGAAATCCAGGTCACTATTACCTTGGTGCTCGGATCACCATTAGTAAACAACTTTGATATGCACTGGGGACAAAATATTTTGAATTATTGTCTTAACAATGAAAGAAGCTATACCTTTAAAATGTCGACAGAAAGTTGCATTAACTCCAATATTCTCAATGACTCGTATAGCTGATTTTCTGACTGCATATAAACAAAGAGGATTAATGTAGTCACTAGTCAAAACAGGAAAAAATCTTTCGTACAATTTTTCCATCAAAGGATTATAGCATGAATTCAATCAATAAATTATAGCAAAGTCCCAAATCAGATTTTCCTAGCCAAAACTCTGAAAAAGGGTACAAACCATCATGCCCATTGTCATGTAAAATAATGCATAGAAGGCTACAAACAAAAGATATCTAGAATTCAGAGAACATTAATTGGACTAATTTTACGTAAGGATAAGAAAATTTAAGAGTTCAAAAAAAAAGGCCACAAACCAATTTTCTTTTCTCGGAAGATTTGAAAATGACTTAATTTGACCGTGACGAGCACATTCAGGGCTTAATAGACACCAGTCTGCAATTTTTTGTTTTTTACGTTTGCGCAAAGTTATAAACGAAACAGACCACCTAAACTAACCTTCAAAGCCTTGATTTTACTGGGCTTGAAAGAACACCAAAGCAAAACAGATGATCTACACCGACCATAGACTAGTTGATTGTTTAGGGCTGAGGGAAAGAAGAATTCAACATATGAACTAAATTAACTGCCTGATCCTCTAATAGATACCAAAAAAATCCATTCAGAAAGGAAAAAAAAAGACTAAATATATAAGCCAAAATGAACTTTAACCTGGCTACTTTGGGGGCCTGGAAACAACCACCAATGCATACAACAAAATCTCATAGTTTTCCAAAATTTGAAACAGATGAACCTGTATTGAGATTAAAACTAGATGGTTTTCATAGGCCTTAGTTCACTGGTCAATGAAGGGTTAAGCTATCCACCAGGGTTCCAATCTCATTATGCTTTGCACCACCAATTTGCCAGTCCCGGGCGATTTTGGCAGAATACCTACCCCTCAGACCTGAGACCCAAGATGAAGGAAATCCGCTCTTTGTGTTGCAAGTTCTCGGGGTATGTTTTTGAAGCACTTCCCATTTAAAGAGAAAAAAAACTAACTAATTCTTACAGCTACTAAAAATACCTCATCTGGGTTTGAAAGAATGCCTTTGATTCTATCAACTTCTCTGATAATTTGAGACTCCTCCTCTATCTCCTCTGTAAGAGCCTCGGCCTGGTAGTAGCTGTAATTGCTAGTCATGTTCTTGTTGCCTTCATTGCTGCTACTTGTCACCTTGCTATCAGGGCTCTCATCTCTAGAGCCCTTAGTATGATTCTGACCATCTTCACATCTAGGAACCACTGCCCCTTCAATACCATCATCTTCACCTGAAGAATCCAGGCCTGTCGAATTCAATGCATTGCATTCACCACACCGAACAAATGTAGATGTGAACAATCTTTGAGCAATCCTGTCTCTTCTGGCTTCCAATTCTCGGGGATAATCAGATGATGCAACTAGTATTGCATTTTCAATCAATGTACATATATCAGTCCCTGAAGACTTAAAAAATTTCTTCCAACTTTCCATGATGAATTTTTCTTTGAAGAACTAAATCCAGATCAATAAATCCCAACACAACCTTATAGCTGTTGATCCTCCAATCTAGTATAACCCACAAAAAATATGGGGAATCTCAAAACCTTACTTCCAAGTAATCTCAGGCTAAAAAACTGCAAAATTGGACTTTTTCTGCTGACAATATCACAGAATAGGATTTTTGGGGGGTGTTTGAATGTAGCCCAAAACAGGTTTTTCTCTAGGGAAAAGCTGAATATAATACCAAATCAACCTTCTCGTTGATGATCTTCCAATGCAGTCCACCCCCCCAAAAATGTCTAGCCTGGTAATCAAAATCCGCTTTCACAAAATGGCAGGCAGAAGCACGCAAAACAGTATCTGTGTTGGCTGAATAAAATCCAAAAAACGAATTTTGGGGAATCCATATTAGCTCAGAAGAGGATTTCTTCAGATTGAATTTATATATTCCAAAAACAGGAAAATTGGACCCTTGAATATGCCCCAAAACTTGAATGTTTGGGGCTGTATATAACCCTGGAGTTATGAGGGCTGTATATATACCCAAAACTGGAATTTCTATGGCTGCATATATTCCTTAAACTGGATTTCTTAAGGTTTTTTATATCCCACAACAAGAGTACAGACAGAATATATCCCAAACAACCTACCTTTCTTCTGATCTTTCATTGTGTACATCCTAAATCAAGTTTCTTCTGGGGAATGTATACATCCCAAAACAGCCTTGCTGCTTCTGATCCTTCAATTGTAGTGCCCAAATAGGAGTTTTCCTGTTAGGTTAAAAACAAGCCTTTTTCATCAAGAATTCATAGCGACGCAGATTGATTAAAAGGGGCAAAAATCCCACTGCTACTGCTACTATTTTCTTTTTTCTGTTTTTCGTTTCTTTTTACAGTGATCAAATCAAGAGCATGAAAACCTTTTGAACTTCTTCAGATGGGCATCATTCTACAGTATTGGAAAGGCATTTTTGGTGATACGGGTGAGGGTAAATAGCACGATAAAAAAGAAGATTCGCTCAACACCCAACTCAGTCGGTAGCCTGTGGTGTGGTGTCCTGAGATTGGAACAGAAGGGATGAAAACTCTTAGATTGACATGTGGGTGTTGCCAAAACACTTACCTTTGGCCTTCCCCAATGTCACCGTCTGCACTTTCTCAGACCCGGAAGCTTCATGTGGCAACGAAAGAACAAATTTATACTCATCCAAAAATTGTTAGCGTTCACATTCAAACCCGGATTAGGGAGGAATACAAATTTCACAATGCAATGAAATAATGATGGTGGTAGGTGGATAGAACATGGTAATTGGGATGGGAATTGGAAATAAGAAAATTTCTAAACCGTTAATATTATTTATTAATATTTAATAAATATAGATTTTTGTTTTAATTATGTTTTTTTATTAATTAATTTGTAATAGTGTATCGATGATAATGATGATGGTGGTTAACGTTTACTAAGACTAAAATTGGTTTATGCAATTTTAAGAAAAGTTAGAGATTACTTGGATTTTTTTTAAATATTAATAATAATAATCTAATTTTAAGGTTCAAATCGGGGCACTTAGCAGGAAACTTATGATTTAGCAAGGACCGAGATCAAGGGAGTGGGCGTCTATCCTTCTAGCCCTATCACAACTAGCCATGCTTCATCCGGGATTTGGGTCTATCCTTTGAGTCTGGGCCATGCTTCGTCAGGGATTTAAACCCCGATGGGGAGTGTGCAAGCACTACTTCCAAGGGACCCCTCCTCTAAGCCATTTGACTACTAAAGTCTATTGAAGTGTACATACCCTACTCCCCTCCGAAAAGTGTTATTTCTATAATTGAAAACATTAAGAGAAACGTTCCAATATCACTAAAATCTCGATAACTTAGAAAATTAAGTTTATTTGTTAAATAAGAAAAATTATCGTTTTATTTTCTTCTTAAAATAATTAATATTATATTCATGTTAAATTAAAAATTGATTAATTATAAATATTATAAAATATTAAATATAAATATTGTAAAATATTAAATATAAATATTAATTTTTTTAATTATTTTTTAAAGATGAGATATTATTTTCTAATGATAATGATTATGAGATAATTAAACATTAAATTTCACTCAAATTTAATTTTTACAAGTGACAAATGAAAAAATACTTTAAAAAAAACCATTAAATTTATATATGAAATCTCTTTATTTATATAAAAAACCTTCACATCCATATATTTTAATATAATTAATATATAATTATATTAAAATGATTAAAATTTTATAAATAATATAAAATAAAATAAATAAAGTCAATGATATTTGGTTGTAAGATTAATAATCATGAATAGAATTTTGAAAGTGAAAAATCACTTTGATTTAATTCTCTTCGCTCATATTCAGAGTACAGTACAGTGTTTTGATTTAATTTTCTTCAGTCATATCCGCAAGGTTTTGATTTTAATTTTCTTTACTCATATCCACATGGTTTTGTTTTAATTTTATTCACTCATATTCACAAGGTTTTGATTTAATTTTCTTCAACTTATATCCGCAAGGTCTTCAATACAAAAGCATATATTCTTTTTAAAGACAACGTTTTCTTTGCATAAAAGTACTTTGACTTTACAAAAATTTAAAAAGATACTTTATCCTCAAAATCTACTTTATCACTTCTTCTTCTTTTTTATCATAACTTGAAGTGAGAACATTTCAATTCTTAGAGGAGGAAGCTTTTCTCTTATATTTGTAGTGGTTTTTTTAAACATTAAGGTCAAAAAGATTTATAAATTTATTCCATTTTAAAAAACAAAAATAATATATAGTTTTAAATAGGATATAGAGATTAGTGTGTGATTTAAGAAACTGCCATTCAAAAGCATCTAAGTAGTTGATATATTTTACACCAATCCTTAATATGATTAAATTTTTTTAAGTATTTCCTCCTACAATAAATTTTAAATTTTTAAATTTTAAATATTAAATAAAATTTAATTTTTTTTATAAAATATTTATTTTTTTAATAATAAAAAATATATTAAAAATAAATTAAAAATTTAATTTTTAATTTTTAATTATTCACCTTAAAAAAATTCCTTCCAAATCAATTAAAAAATACTAAAAAATCAATACCAAAGTTACATCGACAAATGAAATTGTGCTATAATAATTGAAACTATTGTAACCCATAATGACAACATAAATATTTAATCCATTTAAACCTTCAACTTTAACTACTTAAAATCAAATCATTTGAATAGTTTAGTAATTATTAAGTTTAAGCCTTAAACTTTGTTAATCAAAACCAAATTAGAAATCATAATGAAAACAAATATGTAATTTATAAAAAATATATTTAAATTTAAAATCACAATAACAACAAGCATGTGATTTATATAAAATATATTTAAATTTAAAATATAAAACCCTTTTGTAAATGACCAAGTTAACCTACCAGACCACACTTAAAATAATGAAAAAACTCCTTAATGAAAAACCCATTAAGTTCATTTCAATAAAAGAATGCATACACTAATTTTATATATGTGACAATGTAGTGAAGCAACATAGTAAATTTCACTGGACACATATCGACATATATGCACGTGATGAAAATGCATTGGTAGAGCCCACTTTGTGGTATCTAGATTCCTCTTTACTAAGGGATATCCACAAGCTTACTGACATAGAATGTTCATAAAAATATGCAAGTGGGATTATCTTAGTTTTTAGTGTAATGTTTTCTAGGATGTGTTTTATTTCTCTTTGTCTTTAATGTATGGATGTTTTTAATAATTATATGTATTATTGTTATAATTGAATATTTTATGATTGAGATTTTGTTTTATATTATTATTAATTATTTATTATAATAATATTGAATTTTTTTTATGAAAAAGTATATAGATTTTATTTTTGAAAATTATTGTACTTTAAGTTAGTGTTGTAATTCTAAGTTAATTCATCAAATTTCACATATTTTTCTTGGGGTGAAATCCTTACATATAGATATGGATCATGATTCAAAAGACCAAATCAAATACTCATTATCGTTAGTTTTATCATCATTTCAATAACTTAATAAACTTACTACGATATAAGAAAGATGGAGCTTGTTCGCATTGGGAGTATTGTGAAGAATGACTATAAACCCTAGTTGTAACTTGTTGCTTGGACAAGCTATAACAAAGGGGATTCACCATAGATTGAATTTTGGATTCAACCCCAATTAGTGAAGGTTGTGTTGTTGCCACTACCCCTCCATGGCTTTTGACACAAAATCTTTAGGGATGCATTGATGGAACACCATCCCTCTCCTTTGAGGAAGAAGACCCTATCAATTCTATATCAGTTCTATCGAGCAAAAATCTAAGCCATGAAAAATACATTGTGAAGAAAGCAAGGTCACTTTATAGTGGAAAAGGCATCCCCCATGGTGATCTGTAAGGTAGCTAGAGAGGTAGTGGGGGGGGCCAGAGGGCCCATAGTGATAATAGTGGAAGTCATTCAATATAAAGTGGACTAGGTCTACTATATTATTAAATAAGGTCCACTATGGTAATTAGATATAATAAATGTAAGAGGACTTCTTAGAAGGTTCTACTCCTAGAAGATTCCTCCTCTAGAATGTTCTTAGATGATAGTAGCACTATCTAAAGGGGTTCAATGAATGTAATGAGACATGGAGAGAATTATTGTATTTGGAGCGGTAGCTCAATAGGAGGATGCCCCCTCGAAGAGGCAAGTGAACAAGAGAGGATCCCTTCCATAATAGGATCCATTGTACGGTGTTGCCCTACCTCAAGGGTTTGATATAATAAAGTTGTGTTTTTCTATATTGTTCTTCTATATCTGTTGTGGTGCTTTTGTATTCAGTCTTTGGTTCTTAACAAGTGGTATCAGAGCACTTTCCTTAGGCAGACATTGTGGGCAAATATTTTTTATTTTTGCAGAATTTTTTTTTTAGAGCAGAAAAAAGAGGGCCGCAACATTCTCAAAGTTTTCAATATATTTCTGTGCAAAATTTGTTGAAAATGGTTGTAGATCTGATTTCCTCTCAGAAAAGCACCCAATTTGAAAAAAAAAATCGTCCGAAACGAAGTCCGGGAAGTCAAGATATTGAAGTTTTAAAATCTGCAATTTTTCAAGATTTTTTCCGCGGACGGCGGCGATAAATTTTTTATTTCTATAGCATCTGGAGGCCACATTTGCCCAAATAAATTATAGATCTGAGTTCCTCTCACAATTTCACCCAATTTCAAAAAAAAAATAGCCAAAATGGAGTCCGGGAAGTGAAGTTATGAGCATTTTAACTTCAACAGTTTTTTAGGGTTTTCCAGAAAAAACCGCGATTTTTTGCCGTAACTTATTGGGTGAGTTCATAGGATGCTCAGATGGCTATTTCTTCTCAAAACCTTAAAGAAATTCTTGAATCATTCAAAGCCCAATTGTTTCACACATTGGATGATAGATTTGATGCATTTGTACATGGCCTCACAGAAGGCCTCAATGATAGTTTTCGTAGTATTCAAGATTCATTGAATAACATGCAGGAGAGATTTCTTATGGAGGGCCTCAGGGATGAATATAATCAAGAAATATATGCTTGGTATGATTTTGAGGCAGATTGTGGTGATTGGTATATGGATAGTTGTCATTTCTGGGATGACAACCACTTTCATATTGTATTTGATGACTCTACTCCACCTTCTGTAGAGAACATCAATGTCTCACATCAAGAGCTAGTTACCAGTGTTCAGTCTACATATTCTACAGTGGTATTATTCATTCTAGATTCTGCTACTACCTTTTTCCACTATGTGGATGGATCTTCTTATTTGGATCCACATGATAGGTATCAGTCTTTGGAGCATCATTTGGAGTTGGTTATTGGGTTCCAAAATCTTCCATGGGGAGTTCACATGAGCACTTAGACATGGGACCTGGACTTACAATGGTGGTTGGACTACTTCAGCATGGTGGATTTCCTTTCTACATGGGACCTTGGTTCTTCGGTCTTCTTCAGCATTATGGTCCACAATTATCCATGGGACCCTGGTGTATGGTTGTACATCAAGCGTTGAGGATAACGCTTTCATAAGGGGGATGGAATGTAAGGTAGCTAGAGAGGTAGTGGGGGGACCCAGAGGGCCCATAGTGATAATAGTGGAGGTCATTCAATATAAGGTCGACTAGGTCCACTATATTATTAAATAAGGCCCACTATGATAGTTAGATATAATAAATGGGTAATTAGATATAATAAATGTAAGAGGACTTCTTAGAAGGTTCTACTTCTAGAAGATTCCTCCTCTAGAATGTTCTCAGGTGATGGTAGCACTATCTAAAGGGGTTCAAGCTATGTAATGAGACATRAAGAGAATTATTGTATTTGGAGCGATAGCTCAATAGGAGGATGCCCCCTTGAAGAGGCAAGTGAACAAGAGAGGATCCCTTCCATAATAGGATCCATTGTACGGTGTTGCCCTACCTYAAGGGTTTCTATAATAAAGTGTGGTTTCTTCTATATTGCTCTTTGGATCTATTGTGTATTCATTATTTGTGGTGATTATATTTTTAGATCTATTTAGGTTCTTARCATGATCCACCTCTCAATATACTAAATCTACATGAATTTTGATGATTAGGTAAGATGGCCTTGGCATGTCACTTCAATGATCTATGTTCATTAGCTAATGCACTCATGGACTAGTTAAGAGACAAGTCTAGGGTAGAGAATATATAGCTAGATTCTATGACAGGGGTTTTTTCACAATGTTATTCTCAAGCAAAGAGGAGAAGCAGTGGATCCTTCATGGATGTTCATGGTTCAGGGGGTCGATCATATCTCTCTCGCTCCCCTTGAACTCTCAACTTCAACCCTAGGATGACATCTAATACTAAACACTGATGTAAACAAGGCTTCCAAATATGTCAATGCATTTTTGGGAAGAGGATGTTCTTTCTTACATCAGGAACACCTTGGGGAGATTCATATATTACGACAAAAGCAAAGAGGAGGAAGGCATGTACTCCTTTGCCTGAATCTATGTAGAATTAAATCTGAGCAAAGGATTCCTGGAAAAGGCATTGGCTAGATTAGGATAGATCCCCATGTTCACAAGACCTTCTCTATGAAAGCATGGTGCTTAGATGCCAAATTTGGAAGCAGGCAAGGCATCATATGGAGGATTGTCCACAAAATAAGGAGCTTGCTCTCCTCCACAACAGAACATCAAGGGAAAATATTAGGGTTTCCTCAAGTTTGATATGGCTTCTAGATAATTAAAAAGAAGAAATACAGGACCATATGGGGATGTTCGAAAAGCATTGAGTTATCTCCTTTGATCCATTTGGTGAAAGAAGTACAAGATCCTCGGGTAGATGTTGATCCATCTAGTTCTTTAACAATTATACATCCTCCTCCCTTTGTGAATATGGATCCAAACTTTGAAGACTCCATTCCTAATAGCATTCTGGAAGTGGTACTCAAACCCCCCAAACATATCCTTTGTTGGAAGCTCACTTCCCTTCCAAAGTCCCTCCCAAAGGAAAGATAGATTTGAAAGAAAGAACATTTATGTGAGGTAAGCAAGGAGTTGATTTAGTTTGAGCCTCCTCGACCTTAGAAATATCATGATCCACATCAAAAAATGTGTCCTTTACCCAGACAACTCCACAAAGAAAGAATTAAATACAACTCAAAACACTGTAATCTTATATAAAAAAAAAAAAAAATTAAATAAATAAATAAATAAGTTTTATCTTTGTAGTTTTTTTTATGAAACCAATTCATAAAGATCTATCCATATTCCTTGGGCAAGGAACATAATTATGAAAAAAAAAAAAAAAAACCACCCAAACCCTTCATTGCCAAGGGGGAGAAAAAATTGATTTTAGACACTACTCAAAAGTTTTTGTACTTTGTTGTCCAAAAGTAGCCACGACATTTTTTATTCAATACAATACCCATCTTGTTTTTAAAAAATTGCTACAAGATAAGAATGCGAAGGGTTAATTCACAATTGGATTTTTTTTTGTAAGATTGTTAGAGTTTATTGTAGTCATGTTTCACAAATTCCAAGTTACCAAGTCTTCCTTTACCACTAGTCATGGGTTTAATTTTGCTGGGATCTCATCATTGTTTTGGTGGGTAAGGAATTGATTGCTAAGTGTTGGAACTCACAATTGGATTTTTTTGTATGATTGTTAGAATTTATTGTAGTTATGTTTCACAAATTCCAAGTTACATTGTCTTCCTCCATCACTAGTCATGGGTTTAATTTTGTTTGGATCACGTCATTGTTTTGGTTGGTAAGAATTAATTATGCATCGTGTAACTTTTATGGTTCCATGCTAATAGCTCCTATGACTTGTGTTAATAATAACTACAATTTTTTATGTTTTTTTTCGAATAATACCTATAACAAATATCTCATGCTAATAACTCTTATGATTCCATATTAATAACCCATACGATTCTAATGCTAATATACCATGTAAACCCTATGGTTTCTGTATTAATAACTTTTCAAATACCTATACTATTTATGATTTTTTTTTATAACTCTAATGTATATGATCCCTATGTTTATAACTCTTATAACAACATGCAAATTTTATGTACAGTTGTTATAAATCTTAAAATTCATATCAATAATTCCAATGTACCACATGATAATAACCAATATGTTTTTGTTGTTTTTTTTAAATCATGGTAATCATTTAATTAGTAAGTTTTATCTGAGTTGGGTCTAAGATCAAGTTTACTAGTTGTCACTATAACCAAAGAGTATATCCAACATCCTGCAAGCCAAATATATCAATAACGTGTGACTTAGCAAGGGTTGAGGTGTCTTGAAACTCATCTAAGTGGGATTTTATCCCAAAGGTTGTCTATCCTTCTAGCCTTATCACAACGGGCCAACATATCCACTTTGAGGAAATTGAACCCAAGTAGAGAGGATAACAAATATGCTACCCGACTACTCAAACTATGAACCTCGGACCAATATAGTCTCATTATTAATAACCCTTGTAACAATATATCTATACTAATAATCCATATAACCTTCCTTATCTTCATCTTAACAACCATTCAAATCTGTGTGCTCATGATGGAATGCCTCTTCAAAAAAAATGTAAATTAAAGTAATTTTGAATTTTCCAAAATAAATAAATTGCTTGCCATTTTATTTTATGTAGACCAATGAGGATCATTGCCTCAATATTTGAGACAATATGATTTTTAATATATTTTGCATAGTGGATATTCACTTTCCTTGAACTCATTGTCTTATATGTTGATTCATTTTCCATGCAAGCATTTTTGGCATCTTTGTTTTCCCTTTAACTTTACTTCTCTAATATTGTTCATGGAAAAGAAAGTTATATTTTTTTAATTTAGAATATTTTGGAAATAGAGTTTTTTTAAAAGATAATTAAATTGATGATGATGTTTATTGTTCATTAAGATTATTGAAATTTATTGGACAAATAAAAAGAACTATATTGAATATTCTTAAAATGTCATTTCTAAGTTTGAATACTATAGGAATGGAAGTACCAAGATCATTATAATTACTGTAATCAAGAAGAACCCAAAGAGTAGGTAAATTATAAAATTAGGTAAAGTTTTGTTTTAGATTTTTTTGTTTTTTTAATAGTAATTGGGTAAATTGTATTAGAGAACGACTGAGACTACATCTTAATAAAGTCCCAATAAAAACATAGAAGCATATACACAATCTATTAAAAATCATGTTATAGGCCAAAATAGAGAATCGCCTTATCCTTATGCAAAATAACTTAGTGCTTCTTTAAGCTATATATCCTATAGTAAATGCCTAGAATTTTTAAAGTCCTAAAAAAAAATCAATTCAACCTTAAGCATAGCAACTACCAACATCCTCTAAACTTGTACTAGTTGGTTGACCTTCCTCGCTTACAGGTTCCATTTTTTCATCAAATTGATGCACATGTTCTTCCTCTTTATCCTTGCTCTTGACAAATTCATCGAGGTTCTTGGATTTGAGGCCATTGTTTGATCACCTCTGCGAAGATTAAGAGTTAAATTCCAGAGAAGACTACATTCAACTTTTATCGTTGCCAACTATTGCTTTAATGCCGCCATAGCTCCTTTAATTTCTATTACTTATGCTACAATTTGATGCTCAATTTCATGAACGTTGGTAACAATATTGAAGAGAGAGACCCTACTGCAATGGATATTCTCTTCGTGGCTTCACAATACTTTGTGATTTTGTTGCAAATCCCTTGAATCCATTTGATGATGTGTGAAGAAATTACATGCCCTGACTACAAAACCCACAAAATTCCTCACCTCCAGAGAGCCCTACAAACTCCTCTATGTTTGGATATTGATCAGTAAATGTCATTATGTAATCCAATTCAGTGAATGGTTGGCCCCAAAGTCCAAAAATCGAGCTTGCTTGAAGCTTCCACTCGCAACAATGACCTGTAGCAAACCAATGCTCTTCCAGGGAGGCAGTTCCTCTGACAAGTTCCTATCACCCTAAATAAGCCAAAGAGAAAAAACAAAATAGAGAAAATAATAGTCTAGATAAGAAGTTTCATAATCCCTTGGCCTGTGTCCAAATTTAACGCCATTATCCCACAACAAGCCTAGAAGGTAAGGGATGTTGGAACAAAAGTATGTGAAAATAGAGCTAAGAGCATGCGAGCATAGGGGATCAGTCTCATTGCATTGAATTTCATTTGTTTGAAGGATTGAATAAGCTTACATGTCATGTGAAGGATGATGATTCTAAAGGTACTCGCCACATGACAATAAACACATGTTATACTTGTCAATATGCAAGTCATTAATTAAGGGATTGTTTGATGGGTTAATACACCATTAACCATAAGTTCCCCCTTCTTTTGGCTTAATTTTTCCTTTGCCCACCTATCCACTTCATTGTTATGTTCTCAAAGGACATGGTAATATTGTATATCACAAAATAAATCTTCCAATTGTTCACTTCAATCTAGGCTTTAGGTGAGAAGATTGTCTCCGAGCAAAGTCTTTTTAACCATATGATTGATAATCATCTAGGAGCCTTGATCGAACATGCACCTATGTCTATGACAATATTGATACCTTGTCACAATGCATATTCCTCTGTCTTATTGTTTGAAGTGATACCTAGTCCCTAGGAAAAACATATTTTAGTTGTCCCTCTGGGGTCAATGAAAACCCCCCTCGTTCCTACCACCCCAAAAGATGTTTTAGATTATTAAAGATATAAGGGTAAGTTAAAAGGAAATGATGCTCATCCTCAACTTTCTTTCTATCACAAATTTAACAATTTAACTATACCAAGATGTTTTTGAGTCAATCCAATTCCTAATTTCACTATGAAGATTATGACTATTACCTTTAATTTGGCAATATTTCTTTTATTCTTCAAACTTGAATTATTAAAAAAAATATTTTTGATTAACAAAAATATAATTTAAAATATATTTATAATATTTTATTTAAAACAATATTGATAAATTAAAAACTCATTACATTAATAACAATTATAAATTAATAACAAAATATATTAATATAAGCATAAACATGTCCACTAAAATTTGAACTCGAATTCAAATTATTATGAGAACAATTTAACTTTAAAAAGTTATAAAAAGTTATAACTTGTTTGACAATTTATTTTGATAGGCAATACTTTTAATTTGAATGCCAACTTTGCATGAACAAACAACAATTATGCCTTTCATCACGAGGGAGAACTTCATAAAATTTCATTTTACACTTTTACTTTGAAATATCAATACTTTTTGCAACAAGTCATGCATATCCCCTACTTCTTTGAAACATATAGGGATAATGCCCCTTTCTCTACATCATGTGGTGTTTACGTTTAAGATTAGAATTTCATGAATAAAAATGACATTTTGAAATGATAAATTTTTAATTGTTTTTTACCACGATCTAAAAGATGGGTTAGAGATTTTATGGTTTAGTTTAATAATTAAAATATAAATAAAAATAATGAAATTAATATCATTTATATTATTAGTATTAGTAGTTACAAAGTTTAAATATAAAATTTGGAAAGATAATGGAATTATAAGTAAAAATAAGTAAAAATATTATAAAGATTTTATGGATTTTAATTTAGTTAATTAAAATTATTTTTTCAATATTATGGATTTAAAAAAAAAAATGTATATTGTTGTGAAATTGTGTTAATACAATTGGATTGAAGGAGATAATCAAAAAAATCCAACCATCTTAAGGATTGGTGTAGCCCAAAGTCAGGTATAATCTCCATTTTTGGGTAACATTTCCTCCAAACTTTTCATGCCCTTGATAATATGAGACAACTTTATCTAATTTCATAATTTGATTACTTTTCAAAACCTCCTCACTTATGAAAACCATAATGAATTTAATATTTTTATTTCCATTATCAAATTTTAAATTAAATGATATTTTGAAAATATTTAGTCTAATTTCCTCACTTATGAAAATCATAATGAATTTAATATTTTTATTTCCAGTATCAAATATTAAATAAAATACCTCGGATGGGGTGTTTCCAGGCTCAGAACGTGGAGGCCATCTGGCCAGACGACAGCCACTT
>ML793832.1:48829-65796 GCA_009831015.1 Picea engelmannii
TTTAACCATTTATCTAGGGCATCTGCATCTATTTGACCTTCAAATACGGGAATATCAAAATTAACTTGTACCTTGAAAGGCGAGGTGCCTCCAAAGTGGTCGCTTGATGAAGATGCACCTGATGCTATCGGCAGGTGTTGAAGAATGTGGGAAAAATTCTCCATCATTTCGTCCCTCTGTCGCGTGAGAGCTTGCTCAAGCAACAGACTGATAGGATCATCTGCTCCATCGTTTTTCTTTTCTTCCGCAACAGACTGATAGGACCTCTGGCAAGCCATCGTGGACCGAGATAGGCATGACATGGGCAAATCGTAGGAGTGCCAAGCCTTTGCCAGGCCAAGGCTCGGTCTAGGTTTTTAGTTATTTATGCTTCAAGTTTCTATTTTCTTTTTTATCTCGGTAGCCATGGGAGGTTGGCCGGCTCAGGGGCGTTTGTTCTATTTTTTGCATGTTTTACTCTTATTTTTTGGACAAGTGGCAGTGGTGGTTTCCCAACCGGACACTGCTACCACGTTTGATTAGACACTACAAACAGTTGTAATTCATTTTTCTTACAGACTCTAATACAAATTTCTAACTTACAAAAAAAATATTAAATAGAATAATATTTTAAAACATATTTAGTTTAATTCATTTTATTTGTAAAATAAACATTGTTAATATTACAAATTTTAAAAGAGAGTAAATATCCTCATCACAAAATTATATAATAATAAAATTACAATTATAATTCATTGAAAATAAATTTAATTTACCAAAATTTTAAAATCAAATTAATTATTATTGTGATTTATTATTTATCACATTATTTTTATAATAAAAAAATAAACCCAAAATAAATCAAATTAATTATTATTGTAATTTACTATTTATCACATTATTTCTATAATAAAAAAATAAACCCAAAATTTTTAATATAGTTTTAAAAAATTAATTATAAAAAAATAAACCCAAAATTTTCAATATAGTGTAAGGAGTTTAATTATACCCCCTCCATGCCTAAAGCAACTAGTGTGTTATTCTAGAGATCCTAATACAATATAATATTGTGTATTCACCAATCCCCACTTCTCCTTATAACATTTATTGCATGGTATCTTTGAATGTAGTTGCATCACTTAGATAGTTCAACGTGACAAGGATTTAGAACATGCATTTTGGACAATTATAATGACAGAGAAGGATCTAAAATATACATTTTGGACAACTTTAACATCTAAAAACATATATTTTGGATAACTCTAACATCTCAAAAGAATTTAAAAACATACATTTTGAATAGTGAGTTTAAAAAATTTAGAACATATATTCTAAACACTTAAAACATTAAAGCATTTAGAACATTTTACACACTTCTAACATTTGAAAAGGATTTAAAACATGCATTCTAGACAATTCTAACATCAGAACATACTAAAATTCTAACATCACAACATACTAAAAGAGGTTAGGACATGGGATTCAATGTTAAAACATTTTAAATATTTCTAACATTTGAAAAGGATTTAAAACCTGCATTCTAGACAATTCTAACATCACAACATACTAAAAGAGGTTAGGACATGGGATTCAATGCTAGTTACAATGGACATGGCATTATATGCTAGTTACTTAGTTACCTTGTAGTAGAGTAGAAAGATGAGGATATTAGATTTTAATGGAAACAATTTTTTTTTAAGTATCACCTTGTAGCAATAGAGAATGAGATGGAGTTTGAATAAAGGGTTGTTTTACTTTGTACTAAACTTTAATGATTTTATTTATAGACAATACACAATTTTTATATATATCAATTTTTATATATAAACTATTTTAATGATTTTTTTAAAAATATACATTTTTTACAAATAACACATATCAATTTTTACACAAACTATTTTAATGATTTCATTTAATTTATAAAAAATACATAATTAATAATATTTACTCTAATATTACTTCACCCCTTCTTCACTCCCTTCTTCACTGCTATTCCCTTTCAATAACTTGCTCTATGGTATCTATGCTATTTCCTCACTTATTCGGGCTTGTGCTTTGTCCGAGAGCATACTCGTTGCTAATACTGTCGTTCATCTCATCGATCGAATGAAAAATGGATGATCTTGCACGGTTTCATTACCATTGACTCAAATTCTTGAAACATTTAATAAAAATTGTTATATATATATATAATAATAATTTTGTTATATAAAATTTAATTTTATTAATATTTTGTAGAATTTTTTTCCATTTTATTATTAATTTTTTTTTTTATTATTTTAAATTTTTATTTTAAATTATTAATTTTATATTAAAATATATAATTTTTTTGTTATTTTATTATTGAAAATAATTTTTCCTATCATTTTTAAATTTTTTATTTTAAATTATTAATTATTATATTAAAATATACATAAAAAAAAATGTTTTTTATATAAGTTTATTTAATATTTATTCATTTTAAAAAATATTATTTATAACGATATATATATATTAATTTATTTTCAATTATTAATTATTATATTAAAATATAAAAAAAAAATGTTTTTTATATAAATTTATTTAATATTTATTCATTTTACAAAATATTATTTATAACGATATATTTATTTTTTAATGACATTTCTAGTATTTTGTTAATGTTAATTAATACATCTTAACTAAAAAGATTCGAACATGGCACTTACTGATTAATTTAATTGAAATAATCTAATCATTGTGTTTCTCATCCCACTTATTAAATGTCAATTCATGCACTTCATCTAAAGGGATTCTAAGATAACGCTTACTAATATAGAGTAGTTTTAACATCCCACCTAAAATATTTCAATTTAACTAGCACTTCATCTAAAGGGATTCTAAGATAACTATTAGAAATATAGAGTAGTTTTAACATCCCACCTAAAATATTTCAATTTAACTATGACTAGTTTTAACATTCCACCTAAAATATTTCAATTTAACTATTTTTAGCATCCCACCACCATTTTGGAGAGAGTGTTTTTCATTGAATCGGAACTCTTTGTGGACATTCATTATTGTCATGTATAACACCCCACCAACATTTTGGGGAGACTGTTTTTCATTAAATTGGGACCCTTTGTAGGACATTCATTATTGTCATGTATAGCAGTGTGGGTTAAGAAGTGAATGTACTCAATTTAGGTTACAAAGTGAGTTTTTTTTAGTATCCCTGGGTAGGTGGATATATAAATTATATTTAAATATTTAATTTTATTAGATATATAAATAAATTATATTTAAATATGTATTTTTTTTAGATATATAAATCATGTTTATGTTTATATGGTTTTTTTTTTTATCATAATTGGAGTTAGGATTATTTAGAATTAGAATTTAAAATTAATTATATATAATTATGGATTGTAAGTAAAATTAAATGATACATAAGAATTAAATTTAAAATTAATTATATGTTTTTTTTTTGTTTTTTTAAGTTATAAGTTCGATTTTCTTTTTGTAAGTTGTTGTTTTATATTACCTTCTATAAGCCAAGATCAAAATACATATCAAGAGTCTTGATGTTGGAGCTACCAATAATAGAAACCGACTCCAGCACCAGGACCAAAATGTCTGTAAAAGTGTGCTCGGTGGGCCAAAATTAATATCCAGAATGCTATTTTATTGTCTATTGAACATGCCTGGATCAAAAGTAAACACAAAACTATGACTAAAGAAAGCAAGAGTGAAAAAAAAACATAGAGCATAGTTGGAATGCATGATAAAACTTCGGACGAGTTGCCTTTTCCATCACACTAGGGAGGATCTGGCCATACTAGGACAAATGCTCATTGGTGGGGTCGCACCTGGTATTGTTGGTGTTGTTGTGGAGTGGAGAGCATGTCATAAAGTGATCCAATATTCTATTCCATCAGCTCCTAACGAAATTTGTGGTCTGTCATTTCCCTTCGTAGGTCAAAGATCATATGTAGTTGGTCCTTTGTGAAACGCATAGAGAGTTCCTCAATGCCTTGTTGATGACAAACTTCCCCTCGTTCTGGAGCCTTTATCATCCCTTATGCCAACAAAGGTTGCAACATACCAGATAAATTATACTATGTAGAACAAAAATATTTAGCAAGCAGTAATGGAACAACGAGATTATAACTAGAACAATACCAAAATAACACCATAAAGAACACCTTTATTAAAGATAGCAATGTTCACTTGCCTCTTTGAGGGGGAAACCTCCAACAAAGCAGAGCTCTATTACAATAATATCCAAGACAAAATATCCAATACCTCTTACTCTTATTTATACTAACTCTACCTTCTAAGGAAACTTCTAGAGGAAGATCTTTCTAGAAGTGCAAACTTATATTAGGTCTTCTTACATTGACTTATTCTCCTTTATTTAATAGGCCTTATTAACAAATATCAACCTTTATTACATAGACACGATATCCTACTAACTAATGACCCATGAAGAGGGGTTAGGATTAGATCCTAAAATGCCCCCCCCCTTCAAAAACAACCTTGTCCTCAAGGTTGAATATGTGGAAACTCCTGGATTATGGTCGATCATTCCCAAGTGACATCCTCTAATGATGTGTCCTTCCACTTGATCATCACTTCCTTGATAGTTCTACCACATAACTAACGTTCACGTGTATTGAGGATTACTTCTAGTTGGAGCCAAAGGGAGCCTTCTTCATCTAATTTTGGAAGGATGGTTTGGACCTTGCAATTCTTTCCCACCACATTATTCAAACAGGAAACATGGAACATCAGATGGATTTTGGAAGTAGTAGGAAGGGCCAATTTGTAGACTACTGAACCAATACACTTGATGATTTGGTAGGGCCCATAAAACTTGGGTGCCAACTTGTGATGTCCCTGGGATTTGAGAGATGTTTGTTTGTAAGGTTGGATCCTGAGAAACACCTGATCACCTTCCTGAAAAACCCTTTCTGGACGATGTTGATACGCCTATTGCTTCATGCGATTTTGGGCCATGTGGAGGTTATCCTTCAGAGCTGCTAGGGTGGTAGTTCGACCTTGCATCATGGTATTAATAGATTGGACCTTTAATGTGCCTGGAAGATAGGTAGTGATGGTAGGTATTCGTTGGCCATATTGTTAGAAAAACAGGATCGTGGAGCAATAAAATCAGACAAATGCGGAAATAAAACACAAAAGATACACAATACAATAAAGACATAGATATATGTGGTTCACCCAGTGTGGGCTACGTCCACCAAAGAAATTTCTAGGTCCTTCCTTTATTATTATCCAACAAATGAAGGGATACAACCTAGAACACACCCGTTGTAACTTCCTCTTCTTTCTCTCACAATCTCCTCTCTCAGAATACAATATTCGAAATGATACTCAGTTGCAATACAATTCCCTCATAAAAGAGGGTTGCCTTCTAGAGAAAAAAACCCTAACATAACTTCTACCTTCATATCTATGACCTTATAATGAACGATCCAGATTTACTATGAAATTACAATATACATTTACAAGGGAATTTTTCCTTCAGGGCCCCGCTTTCCCCTAGACCCCCCAGCCAGGGGAATGAGCCCCTCAGACCCTGTAGGGGGGGGAAGCCCCCCTTGCAACCCCCCCCCATGTGGAGGAGTGTACAATATTCTAGGGTGTACAGTCTTCATGGGGTATAAACATAGCTGAAAACACAGATCTATGAATCATGAAGATAATGAGGATCCACAACCAATAATCTCCCACTTGGAGAATGATCTCAACAACTCCATCGTTGTTGTATCCGTTGGACTATGATCCTTCTTGGACCTGGAAAAATTCTCATCTTCACCTTCATGATTGAAGACCAACCGAAGCTGAGCAGGAACTTAGTTTCTCCCTGGTTACTCCCTTTGTTAACATGTCTGCAAGATTCTGGGTAGTATGTATCTTTTCCAACTTCAAATGTCTATCTTCCAAGATGGATCGTATGAAATGATACCTGATATGTATATGCTTAGTATTCGAATGTAAGGTTGATTTCTTTGCAATATGAATGACACATTCATTGTCATAGTACAACCTACTATTCTCCTGCTTCTTTCCAAATTCCTCCACAAGCCTCTGTAACCAAATCACTTCTTTTATAGCCTCTGTAGCAGCAACATACTTTGATTCTATTGTTGAAAGTGCAACAACCTTTTGCAGTTTCGAAATCCAACTTAATGTTGTTCCACCTATAGTTAAAACATACCCTGTGGTGCTCCTCCTGCTATCTTTATCACATGCCATATCTGAATCAACATATCCCTGTAGAACGGTGTCTGAACCTCCAAAACATAATGCATGAGTAGCAATACCTCTCAAATACTCAAGAATCCACTTTACTACCTCCTAATGTTATTTACCTGGATTGTTCATATAACTTCTCACAACTCCCACTGCATGTGCAATATATGGTCTTGTGCAAACCTTCGCATACATCAAGCTGCCAACTGTTGATGAATAAGGGACCTTGGACATGTATTCTATCTCCTCATGTATCTCAGAACACATTTCTTTGGTTATGTTTTGGCTGAACCTACAAAACATAATGCATTAGTAGAAATACCTCTCAAATACTTCAGAATCCACTTTACTATCTCCCAATGTTCTTTACCTGGATTGTTCATATACTTTCCCACAACTCCCACTGCATGTGCAATATATGGTCTTGTGCAAACCTTCGCATACATCAAGCTGCCAACTACTGATGAATAAGGGACCCTGGACATGTATTCTATCTCCTCATGTGTCTTGGAACACATTTCTTTGGTTAATTTGAAATGGTTGGCCAAAGGTGTACTAACTGGTTTTGCATTTTGCATTCTAAGCCTCTCCAACACCTTCTCTATGTACTCATCCTAAGACAATTGTCAATGTAGACACTTGTTTTTAGTGTCTTCGTGCATTGCCTCTTCATAACATTTTGGTTCACCAGAACCAATCAACAATAAATAATACAATGAAGGAGAGTATCGTTCAGGGGGTCTACTTAACTTGGTAGATCTTCTAACAAAAATTGTAGGAGTTTGAGATACATGTTGCTCCTGTTGTTGTACATTTTGATTTTCTAGTACCTTTGAAATTTATTTTTCAGTAATCTCATCAAGCACTATGTATTCTGGTTTTTCTTTTTCTTGTTTCTTTCCCTACAACTGATCTTTGTACATGACCTTCTCATTGAATATGACATGTCTAATCCTAATGATTTTTTGATTTTCATAATCCCATGAGCAATAACCAAAATCATTAACACCATATCCACTAAATGTACACTTCTTGGATTTTGCCTCAAGCTTTGTTCTATTTTCTTTATCAATATGGACAAATGCTTCACAACCAAAAGTATTCAAAAAATAATAGTTTACCTTTTTACCTATCCATTCCTCCTCTGGAATTCCACTATCCAAAGAGCTTGAAGGTCCTCTATTTATTAAGTAAACAACAATATCTACAACTTCTGCCTATAATTGTAAGGACAAACCAGGATGCAATCTCATAGTCCTTACACACTCCACGATTGTTCTGTTCATCCTTTATGACACACCATTTTCTTGTGGTGTTCCTGGAACTGTATTCTCTCTACAAATCCCATGGTATGATCAATAATCATCAAACTCCTTTCTACAATATTCACCTCCATTGTTTGATTTGAGACACTTCAACTTTTTTCCTGTCTCATTCTCAACAAAAGATTTCCATTTCTTAAAAGTATCAAAAACATCAGATTTTTGTCGAATGCAATAAACCCCCAAGTTTTCCTAGTCACATCATCAATAAAAGTAACATAATAACGAGAGCCACCAAGAGATGATACCTGAGCTGGTCCACATACATCTGTATGCACAAGCTCTAACCTTTCACTCTTCTTTTCTTTTCCGACTCTGAGAAATATGACTCTCTTATGTTTTCCATAAACACAATGCTCACATAAATCCAAATCAATTTGTTTAAGATCTGGCAACAAATTTATTTTGTGAAGTATTTGCATCCCCTTCTCACTCATGTGTCCAAGCCTATGATGCCACAATTTTGTATCCACTCTTGTAGAAGCTAAAGAGATAAAACAATCAGTATTACCAGTACATAAATACAATGTACCTACCTTCTCTCCTTTTGCTATCACCAGTGATACTTTGGTGACCTTCCACACCTTATCTGTAAATATGGATATATAACCTTCACTTTCCAACTACCCTATTGAAATTAGATTTTCCCTTAGATCTGGAACATGTCTTACCTCTTTCAACAACCACTAGTTTCCATTCATTTGCTTTATTTTTACATTTCCCATTCCAACAATTTTGCATGGTGCATCATCACCCAAATGAACCTGTCCAAAGTCACCTTGAACATAATCTAGAAAATGTTTCCTATGGAGTGTGGCATGAAATGAAGCCCCTAAATCTACTACCCAAGACTCAGAAATATTATCTACAGAAATAATCAAAGAATCTTGTAACACATCACTTGTTACATTTGCTTCCTCATTTTTTCTCTTGCTGTCCATCTCTTTGTTTCTTTGGAGCTCTACAATATTTCTTCATATATCCTTTCTTCCCACAATTCCAATACTCTATCTTTCCCAGTCTAGATTTGGATCTTCCCTTCCTAGAATTCCAGCGGTTCCCTGAGCCCTTTCCTCTATCATTTTCTCTTCCCTTGTTCTCCATGTTTAACGCATTACCTGATGTCTCACCTGTGCTTTTCCATCGCATTTCCACGCTAAGGATAAAACCAACAACATCATCAAATTTTAAAGTGTTTGAACCAAAGACAAAGTTACTTACAACCATGACTAAGTCGTTCCATCATTCCGGCAATGAGCACAAGATTAGAAGATCCTTGACTTCATCATCAAAGTCCACTTTTACAGAACTTAGTTGATTAGTAGCCGTGTTAAATTCATTTAAATGATGTGCAACATACCCACCTTCTGACATCTTCATATTAAATAATATCTTCATTAGAAATACCTTATTGAACGCTGAGGGTTTTTCATACAGTTTAGCCAATGCATCCATAATCTCCTTCATTGTATTTTATTTCTAAATATTGAAAGCCATTGATGCTACCAAGCTCAACCGTATCTTTCCTAGTACCTTTATGTCAAGAACCTCCCATTCTTCGTCCTTCATGGTTGTCGGATTTTTGTTATTCCATGCAATGGTAGGAATAAATCCTTCTGATGTAAAAAAATCTTCCATCTGCATCTTCCATAACTGGTAGTTTTGGCCGTTAAATTTCTCAACCTTAAACTTTCCATCTTCCTCCATTCTCCCACTCGAACCAGGAACCCTCTTTTCTTGTGAGTTACCTTTCGCTCTGATACCAATTGTTAGAAAAATAGGATCACAGAGCAATAAAATAAGACAAATGCATAAATAAAACACAGAAGATACACAATACAAGAGACACAGATATACGTGGTTCACCCAGTGTGGGCTATTCCCACCAGAGAAATTGCCAGGTCCTTCCTTTATTATTATCCAACAAATGAAGGGATACAACCTACACCATATTTGTTGTAACTTCCTCTTCTTTTTCTCACAGTCTCCTCTCTCAGAATATAATATTCACAATGATACTCACCCGCAATACAATTCCCTCATAAAAGAGGGTTTCCTTCTAGGGAAAAAAACCCTAACATAACTTCTACCGCCAGATATGTGACCTTATAATGAACGGTTCAGATTTGCTATGAAATTACAATATACATTTACAAGGAAGTTTTTCCTTCGGGGGGTCGCTTGCCCCCGAACCCCCTAGCCGGGGGGATGAGCCCCCCAGACCCTGCAAGGGGGCAAGCCCCCCCTGCAACCCCCCGTGTGGAGGAGTGTACAATATTCTGGGGTGTATAGTATTCATGGGGTATACACACAACTGAAAACAAAGACCTATGAATTAGGAAGATAATCAGGCTCCACAACCAATGCATACATTGCTTCATATGGGGTCATTTTAGTGGTCGTATGATATGAAGTATTACCACCATTCAGCCAAGGGGAGCCATTGCACCCACTAGTGTTATTTGTCTGAAGCAAAACATCACAAGTAGGTTTCCAAACATTTGTTGACCACTTCTGTTTGGCCACCATACTGGGGGTGATAGGTGGTGCTCATGTTTAGTTGGGTGCCCTACAATTTAAACAACTCTTGCCAAAATGTGCTGGTGAAAGTTGGATCATGATTAGATACAATAGAGGTGGGCATTCCATGTAACTTGAAAATATGACCAAGGAAAACTTGTGCTACTAGTGCAGGTGTGAAAGGGTGGGGTAATGCACAAAAATGAGCATACTTGGAGAGGCGATCAACCACCACCATGATGACGGACTTGTTCCCAACTTTTAGGAGGCCCACTATAAAGTACATGGATATGTCTGTCCACATTGAAACTGGAATGGCTAGGGGTTGTAGAGCTCCTGAAGACTTGATGGTTTCACCTTTATTGCATTGGCACACCTCACATTCCGTGACAAAGTGAAGTATATCCTTCTTCATGCTTTCCTAGAAAAAATAATGAAGAGCATGAGCATAGGTATTTTGGAAGCTTGAGTGACCCGCAATAGTTGATGAGTGCAAATCATTTAAGATCCTCGACTTGAGTGTTGAAGAGGATGATAGAACCATAAAATCCTTATATCGAAGAATATTGTCATGCCGTGTGTAAACGATGGGAGGATTAGGGTCCTCCTGAAGGAGCTGAATTAACCTGGATATAGTAGGATGTGTTAGCCACTCTTGTCAAACTTCTTCAATCCATCTAGGGACCTGTAAGGATAAGGTAAAGAGGGAGTCATCCTCCTCTTGTTGTCTTGACAATGCATCGACTACTATATTGTCTTTGCCCTTTTTATATATGATTTCATAATCATACCCCAACATTTTGGTTAGCCACGTGTTTTGTTCTAAGGATCATAACCGTTGCTCCAAAAAACACTTTAGACTATGATGATCTATTTTGATCTGAAAATGACGTCCCGAAAGATATGGCCTCCATGTGTGCATCGCATGGATAATGGTCATCATTTTTTTTTCATACGTAGATCTAGCCAAATTGCGACCACTCAATGCTTGGATAGTAAAGGGCAGAGATCAACCATCTTGTGTGAGCACTGCGTCTATACCAGTTCTAGAAGCATCTGATTCCACCACAAAGTTTTTTTTGAAGTTAGGAGTTGCCAGGACAGGAGTAGTGCACATGGCCTGCTTTAAATATGTGAAGGCTTGCTCGACAGTAGGTGTCCAATGAAATGCATTTTTCTTAAGAAGGTCGGTCAAGGGCTTAGAAATTTTTCCATAATGGTGTACAAATTTTCTATAATATCTTGTGAGACCGAGGAAACCCCTTAGGCGCTTTAAGGTCGTGGGTCGTGACCACTCCTACATAGCTTGCATATTTTTGGGGTCCACTTTTACCCCGTCTCGACTCACAATGTGTCCCAAGTATTCCACTTCGCTAGCTCCAAATGAACATTTGGTATTTTTGACAAACAATTGGTTATCCTGTAGCAATTGAAGTAATTTTTCCACATGGAGAAGGTGGTTATCCCAAGTACGGTTGTAAATGAGAATGTCATCAAAGAAAACCAGGACAAACTTTTGAAGGTAAAGTTTCAATATTTTATTCATGAGACTTTGGGAGGTGGATGGGGCATTGAAAAGGTCAAAAGGCATGACCAAGAATTCATAATGTCCTTCATGAGTTATGAAAGAAATCTTCAGAATATCTATCTCCTTCATCCGAATCTGGTGATAGCCCAAGCGAAGGTCTAATTTGGTGAAGACAAGGGCACCCTAGAGTTCATCCAACAGATCATCAATGATAGGAATGGGAAAATTATCTTTGATGGTCAGTTTATTTAGGGCACAAAAATCGGGACACATGCACCAAGTACCTTCTTTCTTTAAGACCATCAACACAGGGGAAGAATATGGGTTGGTACTAGGGAGAATTACCCCCGCCTCAAGTAATTCTTGTACTATCTTTTCTATTTCATTTTTTTGAGAAAATAGATAATTGTAGGGACATACATTGGGGGGTTGAATTCCTGGAAGGAGAGGGATGCTATGATCATGCTCACCCCTGGAGGGAGGTAAGTTAGTGGGAACCTCAAATACCTTGAGGTACTTGTCCAATATTAGTTCCAAGATAGGAGGAACTACTGGAGAGGCTTGATAAACGATTTGGATGGCATGAAATTGAGCAATCACACCATGGTGGCCTTTCTTCAACATTTTTTCCATCCTGTGAGAGTTGATGATTTCAAGGGAGCCCGCTTGGAGACCTTAGAGGGTATAGGTTTGAGCCTCTTAGGTGAATCTCATATATAATTCTTGATAATCCATTGTGATTGGTCCCAGAGTGTGAAGCCACTCCATGCCCAATACAATATCAAAACCCCCCATAGAAATAGAGAACATGTGGGTTTTTAGATGATAATCCTCCATTTGGAGTTTGAAATTATCACATCACCCCCCACACTTCATTGTACCCCCATTAGCAATGATGATTTGAAAATTAGAAATAGGGCAGACAAAACAATGGAGGTCCTCAGCAAGGCTGCGGTGAATAAAATTATGGGTGCTACCACTATCAATCAACACCACAATAAGCTTATGTTTGATGTAGCCCTTGGTATTCAATGTCTATGGGGCCGAAATACCTAAAAGGGAATGAAGTGATATGATAGGTTCCTCTGGTTCCACAGGGACTGCAACAGAATCTTCGGTGTGAACACTTGGTTGAGCATCCTCTGGGTTAGGAGTCTCATCTGATGGTATGTCTGCATAGGAAGATGAAGTTGATGCATCAATTTGGAAGAACTTTTGTTCCCTACATTTATGTCTCGGTGAGTACTTTTCATCACAGTAATAACAAAGTCCTTGCTTGCGAAGCTCTGCCATTTTTGTCGGAGAGACCTTTTGGACCTTTAAGGTTTGTGTCGAAGTTGGGTTAGCCCCAAGGTGAGGACGGTTGGGGAATGTATCCTTCAGGGTTGGAGCTTGAAGGATGGTCTCTAATTCTAATGCTATTTGGCATGCATGAACCCAGGTAGTAGGATGATGCATACTCACTTGAGCCCTGATGGCTTCCTTTAAGCCACTGATAAAACATTCAAAGTAAAATTCATCAGATAAGCCCTTGGTTTGGATAACCAATTGTTCAAATGTTGTGATGAATTCTGAGACTAATCCCATTTGGTGTAGCTTAGTGAGCCTTACCAAAAAATGTGATTCCCTATCAAAACAGGCACAAACTGCTTTAGTGAACATGTTCCTAGTGGGTAGTCTCAGATAACATTCATTATGCCATTTCCACCACTGCCGACGTTCTTGATCCAAGTACAAAACTCCTACATGGAGTTTGGTCTCATCATCCCGAATATCATGAAGGGAGAAGTATTGTTCCATTTGAGAAACCCACCCCGCTGGGTTGGATCCATCAAATTAATGCATGACAACTTTGGGAACCTTATTCCAAGAGTGTGGATAACCCCAAGGGTAGCGAGATGAATGATTAGGCTCATAATGGGAGGCTTGAGGGTCCTATGAATTGGGCTCAACATTCTTACCCTTGAATATCTGTGCATGGCTGCATGGATGACTTCTTGTACTATTGTGCTTATGGAAGCTTGGACTTGTGTGTTGATGGAGGACAATTGTTGTCCTAGGTTGAAGACCTTAGAATCCCAGTCTTCTTGGCTCTTAGAGCAGGTGGTTGGCATTGGGGTGGCTTAGGTAGTAGATGAAGGGTTGGGATGGAAAATCTGGGCCACAAAAATTATAGGTACTAGTGTGATCAGGAAAAATAGAGGATTGTAATGGGATAGGTCACAAATAAGGATGTCCCAGAAAGGGTTGGGTCTGTGGGAAAAAAGGCCTAAAAGTGAGGGTACCACTGCGATCAGAATGAAGAGAGGAATCCAATGGACTAAGTCACAAATAAGGGTGTGGTCGGGCTCCAGACTTGTTTTTTTTACTCCTGTGGAGTAATATTCCAACCTTAATACTTCTGCAATGGTGGAATCCCGAAATTATCAATAATAAAAAATGTCGACAGAGAGTGTTTTTGCAACAAAAAATTTAGCAGGGGCCAAGTTGCACTGTAATAGATCAATTTTTTTCATCCCAAGGGTTGGGGTTTGTAGGGTATCTACAAGCATGGGTTTTCCTTGTGCTATAGCTCTCTTATATACGTGCGGGGTCGAATAGTAGTACTCGACCCAATATCTCACGACACCAACTAAGGAGGCTATACCGTACGCTTATTCGTACTACCCGATTACCCAGGTACTAGAGAGTATCTTCCCGAGTGTTGTTCTCGGTGACACTATAGTAGTCAGGTGACCGATTGGTTTATCTACGGAGGGCTTCAGGATATGTAGGTTGATCTGTATACAGGTGTCGTCGGATGTGCTACCACTTGAAGGGGTACCAACAGGGGTTACAAGGGTGGCCAACAATGTGCGCTTAAGTACCACTTGTAGTTCCTACATGTATGATTATCCGATCACGGGTTTATGCATGGAAGGATAGATCTTTGTAGCTTAAAGATGCCGAAATATATCTCTACTCTGAAAAAAAATTACCCCACAAGTTCTGCCTAGGAAGGAGATCTAATACCACTTGCAATATACCAGATAAATTATATTATGCAGAACAAAAATATTTAGTAAGTAGTAATGGAACAATGAGATTGTAGCTAGAACAATACTAGAATAACACCATAAAGAGCACCTTTATTAAAGATAACAATGTTCACTTGCCTCTTTGAGGGGGCAACCTCCAATAGAGTAGATATTTATTACAATAATCTCCAAGACAAAAATATCCATTACCTCCTACTCTTATTTATACTAACTCTACCTCTAAAGAAACTTCTAGAGGAACATATTTCTAGAAGTGGAAGCTTCTATTAGGTCTTTTTACATTGAATTATTCTCCTTTATTGAATAGGCCTCATTAACTAATGTCGGCCTTTATTACATAGAAAACATATCCTACTAACTAATGACCCATGAAGAGGGGTTAGGATCGAATCCTAACAAAGGTGGAAAATTCTCCTTGAGCATTCATTGCACCAGGCATCACAAGAGCTTCCTCATGATCTCGATCGGGTGCAAGTGGCATTTCCTCCACTACTACCGCATAGCCCCATGACTCTTCCTCATGATGGATACTAGAAGAGTCTCTTTCCCCAACGTTCTGGTCCATTTGCTAGTGGTTGGAGCCATGAACACTAGGAGAAGGAGAAGTACTACAACAATGGATGGAATAGTTGCAGAAGGTAGCACTACCTCTATGCACCTTTCCCCTTTCACGAGGCATGTTGCTTGGAAAGAGTAAACTCAATACACAATCAATTTTCAGCTTGATGAAGCTTGCAACTTGAATCCAAAAGATGAAAGTGGTATGGAAACCCTTATTTTTTTCGAAATTTGTTTGTAGTGACTATGTGAAGCATCTACGAGTTTCAAGATTCCCTCACACTTTATCATGTGCAATGAGTGTAACCTTAATCACTTCATAAAGGCCATTCAAAGGAGCATTACTAGGCTTAGGAGATCAAGCCTTCATCGTACCCTGAGAGATTAAATTTAGCATGAGGCATTCACCCCTGTTGTACAAATTTACATCAACAACTTTCCTCGAAAGGTACACAGAGCACATGGTGACTATGTGGAGGGCCATTTAGCATTCTAGCATGCTTAACATTCTGACATCCCATCCAGGGTTTATAAGTTCGAATTTAAATGAGGAAACATATATACACTTTTTTAAACTTAGTAATCAAATTATTATATAAAAATGCTTCTTATCCCACAAATATGGAAGTTTCATATAGCTTAAACTAAACCATGATCTTAAAAATAGAAAAAAGTATAATCATGCAATTATCATATCATAATTTTTTTTAATATTTAACCAAAAAAAAGGAATATAATTATTTTAATTACTTTTAAATAATGTAACTCCATTGAAATGTAATTGGAAATTTTACTTAACTTTAGCATATATATATATAAAAACATTATTATATCACTTTTGGTTGGTCCAAAAATAATATGGTCACTAATTCATAAGTAATTGTCTAACAACTCAAAAGAGTAAAAAGAGAAACACTTTTGGTTTGTCCAAACATAATGTTGTGGCCAATTAATAAGTAATTGTACTTTATAATTATAATAATTATACTTTTCAATAAAAGTCAAATATAATTTTACTTTCGATTATTTATCTATGCAACATACAAAAAAATTGCTTGATGTTTGGGGGTTGTTGAAGAATAGAATATTAAAAAAATATTATAAAAGTCAAAAACAATTTTCCTAATTTCCAAACAAAGAGACTCGATCTTTTGATTGCTTAGAAGTTTGAACATATGACTTGTCATTAGTTATGGCGCATAAAACTTTGCTTATGTTTTTCAAGGTTTTTGTAAAATAGATTATTAAATAATATATTATATTTATAATTAAAAAAAAAATTAACATATTGAAATTTTGGTTGGTTGAGGGGTTGATGGAACACATTTCTTTAGGATTTTGATTATGAAAAAATAGACAAATTGATTTACTAAAATTTAAGAAGTTGTTGTTGGAGTTACTTCACACACACCTAGGATTTGTTTTTCGTAAGGTTATTCCTTGTTTATTAGTCATAATCAGTCATTATCCAGTCTCCTATATTTTAGGGGAGAATATTCCATCTGGAGAATATTCTCTTTCAATTGACACTTCAATTTGACTAGTTGAGTTGAGTTTAGATGTTGCATTGGGATCATCACCATGCAACATTGGGATCATCACCATGTTAATTCGGCCTTGCCTTGGGATCATCACCAAAGTGGCACATTAGCCTTGATTCCCTGAGTTAACTCCTCACTACTCTCTGTTCAGTCAGTTAACTGAAGACTAGTTGACTAGTTAACTCAACTAGGTGGCAGTTCACTCCCGTAACTACCTGAGAGACTAGAATAGGTGGCAGTTCACTCC
>ML793832.1:77646-90009 GCA_009831015.1 Picea engelmannii
GATGGGTGAACTGAAAAGGGAGCGGGCGGGGTCAGAAATTTTTGCAGAAAAATGATATGGATGAATGTGATAAGGGAGAAGAGATGAATCTAATGGAATAGGTCTCAAATAATGGTGAAAAAATTTCCAGACTTTTTTTTTTACAGTTGCGGGGTTATACTTTGGTCTGAAGAATGTTGCAGTGCTGAAATCCCCAAATTCTGAACCAGAGAGTATTTACTTAGCAACCCAAACACAGATGCGCGACAATAGATCTCACCGGTTTAATTTGTTTATGTTTATATTTATGTTCCCCAAGGGTTAGGTATTCAAGGGTTCTACAGACAAGGGTTTGCCCTATGCTATAGCTCTCTGATATACGTGTGGGGTCCAACAATAGTACTCGGCCCAATATCTCAGGGCACTAACTAAGGAGGATAGACCGTACCCTTAGCCATACTACACGACTACCCACGTACTAGAGAGTATCTTCCCGAGTGCTTTTCTCGGTGACACTATAGCAGTCCGGTGGCCGATAGGTTTATCTGAAGAGGGCTTCAGGAAATCTAGGCTGATCCGTACACAGGTGCTGTCTGATGCACTACCACTCGAAGGGGTACCAATAGGGGTTACAAGGGTGGCCAACAGATGTGCGATTAAGAACCACTTGTATTTCCTGCGTGTATGAATCCCTCAACCGTGGGTTTATGTGCGTAACGACAGATCTCTGTGGCTTAAATACGTCGGAATATGTCTCTACCCTGAAAAAAAAATACCCACAATTTCTGCCAAGGAAAGTGCTCTGATACCACTTGCAAGATACCAGATATATAAAATATGCAGAACATAAATAAAATGCTAGAAATGGCAGAATAACAGTAAAATATCCAGCATAATCTTCACAATACACATAAATGATATACGAAATAGCAATAGAAATAACACTTTGATTCAGAAAGAAATGTTCACAGGCCTCTTCGAGGGGGAAACCTCCAGTCGAGCATCGCTCTGTTACAATAATCTCCAAGCTAGGGTTCTCATACCCTCAACCCTTATTTATACTAAATATGACTATTAAGAGAAGCATCTAGAGGAAGATCCTTCTAGAAGCGGAAGCTTCTATTAGGTCTTCTTACATCCACCTTATTCTATTTTATTGAAAGGCCTTATTAATATTGACCTTTATTACATCCGAATACATTGATCTAGCTATGTGCGGGTTAGGACCTTAACATAATACCTGGCTTCTAATTTATTATCCTTCTTTTGTTTTACAAGGGACATCTATTTGTATGGTTGGAACCTCAAAAATACCCAATCTCCCACTTCAAAGTACCTTTCACTACAATGTTGATTTGCTTGTTGTTTCATCTTGTTTTGTGCTATAGCCAAGTTATCCTTCAATATTTGGATAACCTCTTGTTGGTGTTGGATGATTCCTCCATTTCTTAAACCTTAGGTTTCCCTCTCAAGGGTGATGTGATGGATGGAGCATGGTACCCATAAAGTACCATAAATTGGAACATTTTGGATGACGTATTCTACAAGGGACAATTGTACCACCACTCTTCCAAAAGTAACCACTTGATACATTGTATATAACACGCCCGACCCCTAAGTAACCTTTTTAGGGATGGCACATCAAATTTTCACTTTCCTTAATCATCTCGACTCCTCTTCTTGAGAGCTCCATCCTCTTCTACTCATAAAGAGATTTCCAACGACTAATAGCATGCTCAAATCCAAGCTCTGGATTGCAAGTTATGGCCCTTTAAGGTTCTTTAAGCCTTGATTAACTGGAGTCCCTTATAGGAACGTGGCACCCACGTGGCTCCCTATCACCCGACACTACACCTCTTCACAGTATACAAAGACTCTTCCAACCCGGAGTCAAAATTTATCTAGCCCCTATAGGTCTACTAGGTTAATTAACCATTAACACAATGAAATCCCACTCTTTACCAAAATTTCCAAGGCACTTGGATTCATTAATATTAATTAGTGCCTAAGTCTTTGGACTTTAGCGAAATTCCTCCACAAGTGCTCATGAACCCAAATATCCCGAATGATGGAGACCTGGAGAGGGTCCCTTTTTTTATAATTTAATTAATTATATTTAAATTGTCTGACAACCTGCATGAGCAGGAAAGCTAATCCAGGCTTCAAACCTTTTTGAATCATCCGATCACACCACTCCAAACCTCTAGAGTTCCAACTTCTCGGAATCCCGAAGGGTCCACACTTACGCGTGACGACACATTAAACACAGAGGTAGGGACAGGTGGATCTGGGCCTTCAAAAAAATTAACCCTAGCATCCCAACGTTCCAATTTTCCCAAAGTTTTGAACTCCCAGTGCCCTGGGGTATTCCACCAGCTCTTAGGCCAAGCGACCAATGTACATGGGGTTGACATGTGGAAAGGGGTAGATATGAAACATGGTCCCATCAATGGGCAACACATGTCACGTTCCAATTGGCATATAATGTCCGTAAAAAGTACTAATCAAGGTGACACGTGGCATGCTGAATATGGGTCCACATCACCCTAGGTGACATCAGCGTGTCACATCACTCCAGACGGAAAACCTTCGGGAGTCTCTAGCTTCTCCTACCTACGAATTCTCCCGGAGCTTTGAAGTCCGAAATCCTGCCAGTAGCCTCCCAATACTCCTTATATCCCATGGTTGATATGGGTCCACGTAGATCCATAGATCTACGGCCTCCGTTGCTTCCTGACTTTGGCGTTCGAGGAATCCGCTGTTTAATTTCCTCTTTACTCCCAGAGTGGTCAGGGCCGGGCTGACCATGGTCTAGATCCAATGGTCAAGATGAATCCTGAAGTATCCTTGGATCGAAGGTCCTCATTACTTCATTACTTCGACGTTCGAGGGGTTCTACTTGCTTAACACTCCTTTTCACTCGGAGTGGTCAACGCCAGACTGACCGCGGCATAGATACAACGATCATGGGAGATCCTGAAACGTGCTTGGATCTACGGTTATCGTAACCTTGTGAGTTCAATGTTTGGGGGTTCCACCCACTTGACACTCATTTTCACCCGGAGTGGTCAACTTTGAACTGACAGTGTCGTAGATCCAATGGTCAAGGAAGATCCTGAATGTCCTTGGATCTATGGTTCTTGTTACTTCGCGAACGGTAAGTGGGTGAGGTTTTAATGGTGGGATAGATCCCATGATCACGTTTAAGAAACCACCATGTGTCATTCAACCTTGCGGGTAACCGAACTAGTAGGTTACCTTCGGTTGGTTTCGAAGGTTGTAAAGTCATAACATTCTGGAGCTCTGAACTCATGGAGTTCCAAAGCTCGAATAGTTTAGCTTCTTTCGGACCTAGCAAAGGGTTCCAAGGTCTTGTTCATATGGATTATCTGACAAGCCTCGAGGCTGTACGCTCTACTCTTATCCATTATTTGGTTAGGGCCGTGGACCTGGACTCTTGGTCACATGGACAAATGGTTTGAAGGAGGTGCCCTCCCTCCACGGAGCTCGAATTTAGTAATCCTATGAAGGTAAGTTCAAGAGGTCGACATGAATGAAGTATTTTAGCTAAATCTACCCCGACTCTTGTATTACAAATTCAATTCTCGGGAAAAATTCTCTTAAGGATTTTCCAACCAATATAGAGATCATAAAATTATTCTTAGACTCATTTACAGACCCACGTCTAACAGTTCTCTTGCTACTAAGCCGAGGAAAATAGAAAACCATTCAAATGCAGGGGTTTACAGATGAATAATAAGCATTTCTAATATAAATCAAAAACTGCAAATCTTAGTCATAGACATAGACATTCAATCATTATTTCAATTGTAGCACACATGATAGAAGAATACTTTTCAAGAAAACCGAATAGTGAAGAAACTACTGAGAGGGGTGCATGTTTCCCCCCAACCGTAGGCACAACCACTCATGAATGGATTTACCGTTTGCCACCCCCTATCTAAACCGTGATGCTCTGAGAGGGACTCTTCCTTCTTGTTCAATGATAGTTAGGGACGGAGGTTACTCTCCTCCTCCCATAGGAACTTGGCAAAATGATTTTCTCTCTACTAAGAAAGGGGGCTTGCAATGATTACTTCCACATTCACTTTTCTTCTTTGTAACCTCATTTATAATCTTGGACTGAAAACGCTACCAGCAGCTTCTTGCACCCAAAAAGAGCTTGTTTTTTTAGTTCTCTTCAAAACCATAGAGTTGCACACACTCTTCTCTCTCTAGAAGAATGGTCTCTCGACTCATCCTCTTCGCAATCCCTTCTTCCCACAAATTGCCTTCTTTTATTGCCTTCCTTAGCAAGATTGCGTGGGTCCGAGTCCACAATTTGTGTTCAGGTCAAGAAGTCTTTCAGATGGGTACTCTGCCCATCTCCTCATTAACTCTTGAGGAGGACTTCCCAACTACCCACATGAATGGTAACTTATTTATGGGTTAGAGGACTATTCTGGGTCTAAGTAATTTAAATCTAGTAAGGTACTGGTCTGGTGGGGGTCATCTTAACCATTGTTGGTTCCCCTCACCCTCTCTCTCATAGCATCATGATCTACCTTGGAAAACCCCTTCAATATTTATGCAACACTATCAATTTTTAATTAATAACAAAAATATATACATTACCTTTTATAACAAAAAGGTTCATCGATTCCAACATCCACACTTATTCAGTCTTCCCAATGTATTTTGGAAAGTTATAGTTATATTTACAAGATGGGGGAAACAAGGGTATTACAATCCCCTCCCCCTTAAATGAACAACGTCCTCAATGTTATACCTATTGATGTGCTTTGTATGTACATAAGTAAACAAAAATGGGTATGTCTGTTTCATGGCATCCTCCATTTCCCATGTAGCTTCATCTAGACCAAAGTGTTTCCACTGCACCTTGACCTGTGCAATGGTTTTGTTCATGAGTGGGATTTCCTTCCTGTCTATTATGCATTGTGGCTCTGGTAGGAATTGTCCCTCTGGTTCCACTTGAATCACAGACCAATCAATTATATGATTAGAATCATGTACATATTTCTTCAATAATGAAACATGGAAAACATTATGTGCCTTCACTATGGGAGGAAGTGCTAGTCTATATGCTATAGGTCCCACTTTATCCAAAATTTCAAAGGGTCCACAATATCAAGGTGCCAACTTGGCATAGGCTCCCATTCTCAAGGAACTTCTTTTGGGTTTAACTCGAATATACACATGATCCCCTGCTTTGAACTCTCTACCCCTGCTTTGAACTCTCTAGGAGTCCTTTTTCTCTCTACATATATTTTCTGTCTATCCTGAGCTATTTTCAGATTACATTTTATTTGAATTACTTGTTGTTCCATTTCCTTTATCATATCTGGTCCGATCGTAATTCTGTCTACTGGGTTATTCCAACTGATTGGAATATTGCATTGTCTACCATAGAGGGCCTCAAAAGGGCTCATCTTCAATGACTCTTGATAGCCATTATTATAAGCAGACTTTACCAGTGGTAGGTAGTCTTCCCACTTCTTATGCTGATGCATTACATGCATCCTTAACATGTCCTACAAACATGGTTTACCCTCTCTGTCTGCCCATCAGTTCGAGGGTGATAGGCTGTGAAAAATAGCAATTTAGTTTCAAAACCAACGAACAAAGATTTCCAAAAGTTTGAAGTAAATTTTGTATTTCTGTCGGATATGATTTCCTTAGGCATGCCATGCAGTCTAAATATTTCTTTCATGAAAATACCAGAAATATATATTGTCTTGCAAGTTGATTTGATGAGAATAAAGTGAGAAGCCTTGCTCAGTTTGTTCACAACTACCATGATGGCATCATTCTGTTTGGTTGATTTTGGTAATCCTGTGATGAAATCCATGGAGATGGTTTCCCATTTCCATTTTGGAATTGGTAGGGGCTGCAACAAACCTGGTAGATGCTAGTGCTCTACCTTAACCTGCTGACATTCTATTCATTTAGCTAAGTTATAAACTATGTCATTTTTCAGTTCGGGCCAATAAAATAGTTTCCTAGTGGCTGTGATCATTTTCTAATAACCAAGATGTCTGGTATATGATCTTTTGTGTAGTTCATCCATTATGAACTTCTTCAAGTTGTCACAATTTTCAATATACAACCTACCTTTGTAAGTTAGAAGGTCACCATTCAACAATTGATAACCCTCATACTTCAACGACGTGGACTCTTTTTCTAAGTATGATTTCACAGTCTTGAAAAATGCATCTGTTTCTTGTGAACTTTTGAGTCTCTCCTTGATGTCTGACTCACAGGTACTTACAACTGCCAAGTGAATCACTTTCATACTTATACTAAGGGAATCATCCACCCTATTTTATTTTCCTTTGATATTTTTGATTTCAAAATCAAACTCTCTAAGGAGAGCCATCCATCTAGCTTGTCTAGCATTGAGTTTTGGTTGATCAAACAAATATCTCAACCCACTATGGTTTTTCATAAGCACAAATATTCTACCTAGGAGGTAATGCCTCCACATTTTTAAAGCATGTATTATGGCAGCCAACTCCAAATCATGGGTCACATAATTGATTTCATGCTCATTCAATTTTCTGCATTCGTAGCAAATCACATGTCCTTCTTGCATAAGGACTCCTACGAGCCCTTCCTTGCAGGCATCTGTACACACAAGGAAGTCCTTGTTTGGGTCTGCAATATTCATCACATGTGCATTAGTTAGAAGGTATTTCATCTCTAGGAATCTCTCTTCACATTCCGATGTCCAAATGAATTTAACTCCCTTTTTCTGAAGGGAGGTGATTGGGAAACCGATCTTGGAGAATCCATTTATGAACCTTTTATAGTATACTGCTAGGCCCATAAAGGATCTGATATCAGATACATCCTTCAGAGTAGGCCAATCCATATTGGATTTGATCTTGTCAGGGTCAACTTCCACTCCTTCTTCAGAAATAACATGGCCTAAGTAATGAACTTGTCTTTGGAAAAAGTCACACTTAATAAACTTAACATAGAGCTGATGTTCCCTCAGTAATTGAAGCACTAACTTGAGATGTTCTTCATGATATTCCCTACTCTTAGAATAGATTAGGATATCATCAATGAAAACCAACACAAATCTATCCAAAAACTTACTTAGTAAATTATTCATTAAGCACATAAATGTGGTTGGTGCATTGGTGAATCCAAATGGCACCACCACAAATTCATAGTGACCATATCTTGTTCTAAAGTTTGTTTTGTGGATATATTCATCCTTAATTCGGACTTGATGGTATCTAGACCTCAACTCAATCTTGGAGAAAATTGTAGCACCCCTTAATTGGTCAATCAAGTCATCGATCCTTGGCAAGGGATACTTATTCTTAATGGTCATCTTATTGAGTTGTCTATAGTCTATGCACAACCTGAGTGTCCCATCCTTATTTTTCACAAACAAGGCTGGTGCTCCCATTGGAGACACACTAGGCCGAATGTATCCTTTGTCCAACATCTCTTTTAGTTGAGTTTGAGCTCAACTAGCTCTGGTGTACTCATTCTATAGGGTGTTCTAGACACTGACACCACTCCTGGTACAAGTTCTATTGAAAAGTCAATATCTCTTCTTGGAGGTAGACCTGGTACCTCTTCTGGAAACACATATTTATGATCCCTTAATATGGGATGGTCCTCTACGCTTGGTTTATTGTTCTCAATAGATTTTAACACTTGTATTGCATACAAAGGGCATCCTTTTCTGCAATACTTCTTCACTTGAAGGGTTGATACTTGTCTGACTGAGACAACCTTTTGAATTCCTTGTAGAGTTTTTTTCCTCCCTTCTTCATCTTCATGCTCCAAAGTTTTATTGTAATAGTCCAACTTGGTTTTATGGGCAGCCAACCAGTCCATGCCAATTAGAAGGTCATAGGATCCTAAAGGAAGCATATTTAGGATTTCTTGGGTGGGTAATCCATTCATAATGAATTGGCATGTTGGTATGGCCTCTGTTACCTTTCTTTTGGTTCCATTGGCTAGTTGTACTAGCCATGATTTAGAATGTTTTACTTGCTGCAATTTACATTTATCAACAGTTTGAGGGGCAACATAACTCAAATTAGAACCAGGGTCAATTAAAATGGAAACTAGATGGTTGGCAATCATACCTTCATACAATTGACTCATTCATGAGCCCAAGCAGGTCAAGTGTTGTTGCCCGCTTTGATACCAATTTGTAACACACCCAACCCCTAAGTACCCTTTTTAGGGATGGGGCATCAAAATTTTTCTTTCCTTATTCATATCGAATCCTCTTCCCGAGAGCTCCATCCTCTTCTACTCATCAAGAGCTTTCCAACGACTGCTACCATGCTCAAATGAGAGCTCTAGATTGTCAGTTATGGCCCTTTAAGGTTCTTTAAGCCTTCATTAACTTGAGTCCCTTACAACCACGTGGCACCCACGTGGCTCCCTGTAACCCGACACTACACCTCATCATAGTATACAAAGACTCTTCCAACTCGGATTCAACATTTTTCTAGCCCCTGTAGGTCTACTAGGTTAATTAACCATTAACACATCGAAATCCCACTCTTTACCAAAATATCCAAGGCACTTGGATTCATTAATATTAATTATCACCTAAGTCTTCGGACTTCAGAAAAATTCCTCCTCAAGTGCTCATGAACCTAAATCTGCCGAATGCCGAAGACTCAGAGAGGGTCCCCTTTTTTTATTTAATTAATTATATTTAAATTGTCCGACAACCTGCATGAGTGGGAAAACTAATCCGGGCCTTCGGCCTTTTTTGACTCATCCGATAACACCACTCCAAACCTCCATAGTTTCTAATTCCTGGACTCCCGAAGGGTCCACACTTTCATGTGGTGACGCATTAAACGCAGAGGTAGGGACAAGTGGATCCGGGCCTTCGAAAAAATTAACCTCAACGTCCCAATTTTCCTGAAGTTTCGAACTCCTAGTGCCCCAGGGTATTCCGCCAGCTCTTAGGCCAAGCGAGCAATGTACATGGGGTTGACACAGGGCAAGGGGTAGAGATGACACGTGGCCCCATCAATGGGTGACACGTGTCACATTCCAATTGGCATATAAGGTCCGTAAAAATTATGAATCAAGGTGACACATGGCATGTCGAATATGGGTCCACGTCACCCTAGGTGACGTCAGCGTGCCACATCACTCTGGACGGACAACCTCTAGAAGTCTCTATTTTCTCCTACCTGTGAATTCTCCTGGAGCTACAAAGTCCGAACTCCCACCAACAACCTCCTAATACTCCTTATATCCCATGGTTGAGATGGGTCCACATAGATCCATAGATCCATAGATCTACAACCTCCATTGCTTCACGAATTTGGTGTTCTGGGAATCCGATGTGTGATTTCCTCTTCATTCCCGTAGTGGTCAACTTCGGGCTAACCACGGTCTATATCCAACAATCAGGAGTAATCCTGAAGTATCCTTGGATCGATGTTCCTTGTTGCTTTGCGACTTCAACATTCGGGGGGTTCTACCTACTTAACACTCCTTTTCACCCAGAGTGGTCAATGCTGGACTGACCGCAGCGTAGATCCAATGGTCATGGGATATCTCGAAACATCCCTGGATCTACAGTTCTCGTCACTTCGTGAGTTCGACGTTCAAGGGTTCCACCCACTTGACACTCCTTTTCACCCAGAGTGGTCAACACCGGAATGACCGCGACATAGATCGAACGGTCAGGGAAGATCCTGAATGTCCTCGGATCTATAGTTATCATTACTTCATGAAAGGTAAGTGGGTTAGAGTTTAACGATGGAAAAAATCCCATGGTCTTAGTAGACACATACATTCAATCATTATTTCAATTCTATCACACATGATAAAATAATGCTTATCAATAAAACCAGATAGTGAAGCAACTACTGAGAGGGGTGCCTGTTTTCACCCAACCTTAGGCACAACCACTCCTAAACAGATTTACCATTGGCCACCTCATAGCTAAACCATGATGCTCTAAGAGGGACTCTTCCTTCTTGTTCAACGATAGTCAAGGATAGAGGTTACTCTCCTCCTCCCACAGGAACTTGGAAAAATAATTTTCTCTCTACCAAGCAAGGGGGATTGCAATGAGTACTTACATTGTCACTCGTCTTCTTTGCAACCCCGTTTATCATCTTGGACTGAAAATGCTGCCAACAACTTCTTGCACCTAGAAAGAGCTTGGTTTTCAGTTCTCTTTAGAACCAGAGAACTGCACATGCTCTTCTCTCTTTGGAAGAATGGTCTCTTGACTCATCCTCTTCTCAATCCCTTCTGCCCATGAATTGCCTTCTTTTCTTGCCTTCCTCAACAAGATTGCATGGGTTTGAATCCCTAGTTCGTGGTCAGGTCAGGAATTCTTTCAGATGGGTATTCTCCCCATGACATCATGAACTCTTGAGGACTTCCCAACTACCAGCCTGACTAATAATTTATTTCTGGGTCATAGGACTGTTCTGTGTCTAACTAATTTAAATCCAGTAAGGTACTGGTCTGGTTGGGGTCATCTCAACCATTGCTGGTTCCCTTCACCCTCTCTCTCATAGCATCATGATATACCTTGGCAAACCCATTCAACAATTATGCAACACTATCCATATTTAATTAATAAAAAAAATACATACATTACCTTTTATAAAAAAAAGGTTCATCAATTCCAACATCCACACATATTCAATCCGCCCATAGTCTTTTGGCAAGTTATAGTTATATTTACAAGCTCGGGTAAACAAGGGTATTACATTGTGACTATTTATTAGATAAAACTAAATGGAGATAACCTTATGAAAATATCACAATCTTAGTTTTCCCATTAAATTGGGGATGGAAAGAGGAGTTGTGAGCTAGTTGAGTGCATAAACAAGAAAATGAGTCAATCCAAACATTACTAGTGAAAATTGGGTCTTTGTCATTTACAATAATCTTGGGGGGTTTCCATGTAGCTTCTAAATTTTTTCCATGAATGTTGCAGCCATTGTACTTTCTTTAAAAGGATGAGAAAGTGAGAAGACATTAACATAGTTTATGAGTTGATCTATGACCACTATGATGACATTATTCCATTTAGACTTTGGTATACTTGTGATAAAATCCATTCATACCTCTTCCCGATGTTGACTTGGTATGGATAACAATTCTAGAAGATACAAGGTCTTGATCATCTTTCCTTTGTTACATTGGAAAACCAAACACTCTGCCACAAACTTGTTATCTTCAATTTTGAGACCTTCATAGAAAATTTCCTTCTTGATCCCATGATAATTTTTCATAAATCATGAGTGTCCTCTTATAGGATAACTATGTTGTTCATAAATGATGATTGTCTATTTGAATTCATATTTCTTACATAAATATAGGTGATCCTTATACCAGAATGAATCATTCTTCGACATAAATTTATATGATGCACTAGGGTCCTATTGTGGTTGTTGAATGAGTTTTCATTTATTCTTGTCTCATTATTTTTCTATCCTTTATTTTTTCACTCAATCATCTTGTAGAAGGGAAATGTCATAAACTAAGGTATCAATGTCCTCTTCTTTCCTTGAAAGTGTATCTACCACCACATTTTCTTCCCCTTTTTTGTAGAAAATTTAAAATTCATGACATAGCATCTATGTTACCCATTTGTTTTGATCTTCTAAAGATAGTCATTGTTCCAAGAAGTACTTCAAACTATCATGATTTGGTTTTGTTGATGTGTTTTCCTAACACCCATCAACTAGGTGATTGGGGTGCATATTTGAACCTATGTCTCTTTCAAATGGAGACCCAAATTTTAGAAATTTGAAAGTACCAAATAAATTTCACCTATTTATCATGAACACCTAACAAGTTTTAAGAATTTAGAATTAGTTTCAGTATTGTAGTTCTGTTGGATTACTGAGAGGGGGGGTGAATCAATGATAGCGTAACTATAAGCCTTTTTCTTCAAATGTTATATCAATGTAGAATTATTATCCAATAATGAGCAGTAGGAAATAAACAATCACACACATACACAATACACCAGTGTTTTACGTGGAAACCCAAATCGGGAGAAAACCACAGAATGATTTTTCTTATATGTCTTGAAGAATTACATTCATTGGAAGCACCAACTTCCTTTGTTTTCCAGCTGCAATTGGAAGGAGGCTCCAACCCCCTAGTTTCTCAGGCTACAACCTGAGGGAAGCTCTAACTTCCCAATTTTTTGGCTACAACCAGAAGGAGGCTACAACCCCCAATGTTCTCCGGCTACAACCACTTGTCCTTGCCCCGTCCTGCCACCCTGAAGTAGAAGTAGAATGATGGAACCACTGTCACACTATCACTATGAGATATACCACTGTAAACCTGTACCAATAAATCTGAACCATGCATCAACCATGCATCAAC
>ML793832.1:94553-126883 GCA_009831015.1 Picea engelmannii
CGGAGGCTCACTCGGGACCGTCCAGATTTGCTCGTTCTTTATTTTAAATTCCAGACCCCCCCCCCTCGTTAAATTTCGGAAGGTGGGGGGGCCTCCGGAATTGATTGAGTGCGTGGATTATTTAGTGTGTTAAGTGGATGGGGGGCGCAGGTATGGAAATTGCACGGGGGGTAAGGTAGGCGGGATTATGGAGGGAATTAGTGGATGGTGACGTAGGGAAATGGGTAGTGGGGGTAGGTGGGGTAGGAGTAATGGCGTAGGGGAGTGGGATATTACGTAGGTGTGCGGTGAGTGGAGTGACGTGAGGTGGGGTAGTGTGAATGGTAGAATTATTTAGATTTAACTTTTAGAACTTTTCTATTGGTCACTCATGAAATTAAATGGCCACATGCCCTTTGATTTCTAGTTACATTTGAACGATGCTTCAAACAATGGTTTGTCTTCTTTCTCGGATTATTTCACTGCTACAGAGAATGGGATTTGATCATCTGAACGACCTGCAATTGAACTCCAGTCGGGAAGATTTTGGACAAGAGCAAACAATAAGGTACAAACCAGAACATTCTTCTGCTGGGCCTGCCCTTTCTAACTGTTCTGTATGATCCAACATCCGCTCCCAGATTTGGTGTTAATGTTCATCCCGTTCCGACTTTTACAGTCCAGGAGGGATCAATAGGAGGCATCTCATATTCATCAGGTTTTAATGCCACAGGAAAAACCGACAATTTGGGCACACCCTCCAGCAAGTCTGTTGGAAACTCCATCTTGAATTCATATGGTATCCGAGCCAAAACATATCGACCTCCATAGTACAAATATCCTGCTGCCTTTAGGAGCATGCCAATTGTTGTCTTGTTGTTTTCTTTTGACACTTTTGATTGATGGCTATCTGCAGGAGCTCTTGGAATTAGCAATGAGTTTGCTTACAATAAAGATATCACAACCATCATGTGCAGAATGGACAACACCTCATACCAGGCATGTGACAGAACAATTTATTTTTAATGGTACCCAAATCCAATGTGTTTCTTGATGACCTTAAAATAGCCAGGAAAATTAAGTTTAACCATATCAACAATTGTATTAAAACTCAACCAAATTCATGGCGCATAAACTTCTTTAACCAGGTCCCGCTCTGTTTAATAATCGTAGCATCTGGTTTGATTTGCTGAGTAGGGAGATCCTCCCTGGGTTTGTTCTCATTTCTTGATTAAGATCTCTCCATAATGCCGTGCTTAACCCCAACAATGGCACCTTTAGGTCTTTGTTTCTCGTCCTGTGATGCTTTGTTTTTTCCAGAAAACAACTCTGAACCTGCATATAACTGATTGGCTTTGGAAGTTGACTTGTCTTTGCTATTGTCCAATTCGGCGGAGGGTAGTAGGAAGTTTCTTATATACGAGCGTTTTTCATTGTCGATCGGAGCTTGTGACAGAGTGGAGCTGTGTCTTCTCTTCTCACTGTGTGTTCTCCCGTGTATTCTCAAATACCCTGATCTTCTTCATGTCAAATGAGGAGATAATTGCGATGTGCCCACATGCACCGCTAGAGCTTCAGTATATGTCCATGATCTTTTGCAAACAATTTAAAAGGCTGAGAAACTTAACCGTCATTGAAATGCAGCAAGCGGTGCTAGCTGGTTGTAAATTCTTCAGTGACCGAAAGGTGAATGCCAAATCTTTCCTTTGAGCACCTGAGGAGACAATCATCCAGAGAGATAAAAAAGATTGAAGGGACTCCAGTTGGCTGAATTCTTCAATGCTTTGCTAAAGCTCTGGCATAAACAAATCCCCGCTTGGTAACACATTTATCCATCCTCATTGTCGTAGTCCTCTTCATACTGATCAACAATTCTATCTGCGCGCACATGAAGCTGCATGCAATCTATGGCTACATTATAACATGGAGAGTCTTGTAGATCGTCCACCTTTGTGCGCGTCCAACAATTGAGAAAGGAAACGACGAGTGGAAATGGAACCCCTGTCGTTTATGTAGATGCGTGGCTCCAATCGACACCTTGAAAACTGGTTCGACCATCGGGCAAGGGATGACAGCTGCATCTTATATATTTTTTAATTTCCTGCGAGCGATATCCCACATCCACGTGGTAGACTCACTGTTTGGCTTTTATATATGCCAGCAGTTAGATGTAGTGTCGATGAAATGAGCCCGAGGGTTGGGCTTTGGCTTGGGCTTTGGTGTTGGCGCTGTGTTGACCTGTGTGTTTGCTAGTTGGTGTATGGGAAGGCGCTGACTTGTGTGGAGATTGACCCTTGGCCAAAATAAAATTTTGGAAAATACTTCTTTAATTTTTTGCATAAAACCCTGTATGAAGGCCGAGGGGCAAATTTTTGCTCATTTATCCCTAAAACTTCTGCATAAAGGCAAAGGCCGAGGGGCCATTTTTAATTTTTCGCCAACTTCACCAAATTTTGGCGAACAAACCAACTTTGTCTTTGCCCACCATCATTAAACTTTTACCACTTCGAACCAATCCACTATTCTTTTTGCAAAATGAAAAATAAATTTTGCAATAAACACTAGATACAAATAATCAATAATATCCAAGTCATAAGATGATTCCCATAAATTATGGGGTGATAACAGAAGTAATGGGACTTCCAAGTTCTGTCGATGTTGTTCCTCCTACCTTTTTCGAAAAACTCTCAGGGATTTCTGAAGGTGTTTCCAACTCCTTTCCTTTCCCTGCCTCTGATTCTTCTGTCTAAGGAACTTCTGTTTCCTGTGAAGGCATTTCATCCTCCTTCATTTTTCCTTTTGTATTTACTTTATCCTGTACATTTGTTTCAAAGCCTGGGGGAGGCCCTTCCTGCTCTGGAGGAGGGGTCGTAGATTCACCCTGCAAACTCTTTGGTAAACAACTTTGTTTGTGATTCTAAAATGACATGAAGCCAACCTGTGAGTCAGGTGACATGGCCTGTACCCTGTTCAATACTTCTTCATAGGTTTTGACCTCCTTGAAAATATCATCATAAACATATGTTTCGTGCTCATAAGCTTTCAAATTATAGTGCATCAAATGTCTGCTTACTAATTGATAAGGGTCATGCTTTTTGTGCTCAATATTCACCAGTTTTATTTCTTCTAATGCTTCAGCCTCTACTTTGGAATGGCCAAGGTTTAGTAATGAAAATTTCCCGACATACACAGGGAAGGTTGGCCAGGATTTCTTTTGAGCTACTTTTATCTCTATTCTAATACCACCTCTCACTATTTGATGTGCTACCTCCCTCAATACCAATTTGTCCGGGAGGAATTTCAGAAGTGCGTGAGGGGGGATTGAGCACCCATAAACCTTAATATAAGAGAAGTTTTCATCAACAAACCAGTCGGCTATTGCTTTGAGATTTCCTGAGACTGACTCATAAATGTGAGGGGGTTCACAACCATGAAACATTTTATGCATTGGAATAATTACGAAATGGAAAATTTCATAAAATGCATTCTTAGCATTTTCTTCCCAAAGTGTAGAATGATATTCATGAATGGGCTCGGGGCAACTTATGTTCCAACTCCAATTCATCAAGGGAAAAGGAGTCATAAAGAAAACTGCATCCATAATGTATGCTGACATATAAAAGGCCACTGGTTGACCTTTAGATTTCACAACTCTGTAGTTTGAAACTTCTTGATCTAGGTTATCAGATATAATTTTACTCCACTTGAAAGTGAATCCTTCTGAAGCTTCTTCTAAAAAGGGCACCCAATCTGCATGCAAATGGCAAGGATCCTTTCTCTCGAACAACCTACACAACATAATAGCTACATAGACCATGTACTCATTCAAAGATGCTGTGGCATAAACCCCATGGGTATCGGCCCTAAACTTTGATGGACATCTCGACCAATCTCTAATTAAATCATGATAAGTTTGGTCTGCCTCAGTACACTCTTTCCTTTGAAATTCAGCTAAAAACTTGGCATTAAAAGTGTACTTAGGATTCGGTGAGAGATTATACATTACTTGTATATGTTCTGGCCTGAACGAGCCGACATTGACCCCTTGATTATTTAAGATGCTCCTCGTCAGAATATCAACCTTTTCTAGTGCCCAACTGATCATATCGTTATACACCAAAAGTCGAGGGCGCGCCCCAATCTTATGAAGCTCTGATTCTGCTATATCCTGAAAGTGATTATCAGAATCAGTATGAGAATTCTTGAATTCGAATTCCAGGAGTTCAGAGATTTGTGTCCAAGATTTAATGGAATCAATAGCGTGTGGCGTAGTGTCAGATATGATATCTCCTTCCTGTGTATCTTCACTCTTCTTCGGTGCCTTTTTTGGTTCCATGACTTTAAGTTAGATGGAAAACCTGTCACAAAAAAAGAGTGTATGAGCTCGGTTGAATGCGTCTTACGCTTGATAGTTTGAAACAAAAAATGTTTCAAAACACATACCTTCAAACTCTCTTTTAATTTATTTAACGATGAAAGGACTGACGCAGCTGACAAGAATTCAAGACATTTAATGTTGTAGATATTTATAGAGATACGCATTAGTGTTACATATCACCAGTTAGTCTTTATTTAAGTGGCCGCATGTTGGTTATTTTGAATTTAAAAATCAGAACATTTCATTCAATCAGAAACCGAAACGTGAACAAAACCTAAAAAGATTGATTATTATTAATCATGTTTTCAAAACAGAGTTAATTTAGACTAATCACAGATTAAGATTCAAGATTTCGCATTTCGGGATTTCGGGGATCGAGTTGTCGAGATGTATGTTATCGTTGCATCCCGATTTCCGAAATCGCAAAATCACGACAAGATTAATTAAGAATTAAATTCATTTTAGCAAAATAATTGATCAGTATTAGGCGTTTCGGGATTTCGGGGATCGTGTTGACAGGAAGTATGTCATCAATGAATCCCGATTTCCGAAATTGCGAAATGATTAACTTAGAACTTAATTAATCAGGATTAATGAAAAAACAAGATTAAATCGGTTTAACACAAATTATGGGTTGGGATTTCGCATTTCGGGATTTCAGGGATCGTGTTGACAGGTAGTATGTCATCAATGAATCTCGATTTCCAAAATTGTGAAATGATTAACTTAGGACTTAATTAATCAGGATTAAGGACTAAACATAATTAATTCAGATTAACATAGGTTTTGAGTCGGAATTTCGAGTTTCGAGATTTCGGGGATCGTAATGACAAGAGATATGTTATTGCTGAATCCCGATTTTCGAAATCATGATATGATTAACTTAAGCTTTAACTTTTTGTGTTAGTGAATTAATTAATCAGAATTTGAACTAACTCTTATTCTTTCGGGAAATCGGGGATCAGGATTTTGTGATTCAATATGTATTGAAATATATGTTCTCAGCAAACCCCGAATCCTGAAATTTTTTTAAAGTTAATCTTAACTCCATTAGGTTTAAAGCTTATCATGATTAAAATAACTTTATAGAAAATGCGTCGGGATTCTTATAACATTTTAGGTTTTTTGCCTTTTATTATTTAAAGAATAAAGTTTTTAAAGGTTTAAAGTTCACCGTAATTAAGGAAAATCTCAATAATTAAGAGGCATAAGCATCAAATATGAACAAAAAAAAAACTTGATAACGAAGTTCACCCCTGGTGGACTACGTCTTCGAGTCCTGCTCTCAAATGGGTAGGCCTTTTTATTAACTCAACAAAAGAATTTGGAAAAATACATAAGTATACCTCATTTTGGAGTTAAGCTGCAGAAGCTTTGCTCATATCAGAAAACGAACAACACCATTGAATTCGTGGCCTCGAATTACCCAAAAATGACTGTCTCCATGCCTCAATCTGAGTTTGGAACTTCCAAGCCCCTGAGGAAATTCACCTCGGTTTATGTGCCTACACCTACAATTATTTCATGGGAATCTATCTCAAAAAATGTGCCATGTTCATATGGTCGCACCCTGGTATGACCCCCGTACCTGGCGAAAATGCAACATTTAAGTAAATAAAGGGGAAAACTTTACCAAGTCACACCCCAACCCAAATAGTTGGCAGACATGGCAAAGGCAGAGGTGATAGGGTAGATCTCGGGGTCGAACTCGCGGCCTCCCATTTTTCGCATATGGTTGCAACGTTTTATATATATATATATATATATATATATATATATATTTGGATTTGGCGGAGACTTTGGTGGATTCGGTTAAAATTATGGAGCCTTTGGAATATGTGGTTAAGCCTGGTGGTATGGTTTATATCCTGACCAGATTTGGTGGAATCCTATCAAACTTGGAAGATTGGGGGTTGGAACCAACCAACCCCGCTAATTTTTGGAAATATGGATGTTGGGCGTCCTTATGCATTTGGATGCTGCCATGTGGCAGCCCATGACTGGGCCGCGTGGCGGCCTTTCATTGGCCCACATCACCACTCCTTGTACAATCACTACCACATCATCCTGCTCCGTCAACTTGCCATGTCACCTAACAGGTGGTTGTACGACCTACCACGTGGTTGTACGGACTACCCCGTGGCATCTTTTCATTGGTCCACAAAATTTCCCAAAAATTCGAAAAATGAGTGACACGTGGTTGCCTATAGTGTTTCCACGTCACTATGCTGAAGTCATGCTGATGTCAGTATGACACCTGTTGCCCTATGCGGGTGCCACATATATTGTATGAATGATGATGTCATCCATACTGGTGGTGACATCAGCAGTAAGGATGTTGACTCAACCCTCTTGACTGGGCTAGGTTGACCAAAACTTTGACTGCAAATATCTTTTGATCCATAACTCTGTTTGATGAGTCGTTGGAAAGCTTGTGATTCACTCTTCGCGATGATGCCAATTTCCCTGAGTTTTGAGAACTTTGAATTTTTTCCCTTTCTCTGTCTGTTGAAGCCATTCCTAGCTTCCTAAGTTACTTCTGCAAATTCTAAGTTATCCTTAGTCTTCTCTGGATCCTTTTTGGATCACACCTTCCCACTGAGAGATTTTTGGACCACCAAAATCTTTCATCAATCAACAGATAAGTGAGGGAAGAGTTCCCTCACCTTTTCCTTCTCAATCCACTTTTCCTTGCTTGGATGTGTACCCTTTAAGCCCACTCGAAGATAATCAACATCACCCCTACATGAAGTCCTTGTCCTTTTGTCCAAGATGATATCTTCCTTAAACTCATCCAAGTACTCAGAAGAAAACTCATCAACTGGGTATTGAAACTTCATCATCATGATCCATGATCATGGGAGGCTCAAAAAGTTTCAAGTTTTCCACATTTACAACTGAGTAGATCTACATATAAGGTGGAAGATCTAGACGAAAATCATTGGTACCAATTTTCTCCAAAATAGTGAGGGATCCATATTGGATGGGATTGAGTTTATTTTCTTCACCCTTCAATCTCTCCTTGTTGATGTGAATCCATACCTGGTCTCCAACCTGGAACTTATGATCAACCCTGTGTTTGTCATTCCGAGCTTTATATTGTGCTTGACTTTTCTCCAACTGTTCCCTGACTACTTGATGTACCTGTTGGATCCTCTGAATGAACTTGCGGGCTCTGTCTTCATTTCTTTCTTTATTTGAATCAGCATCTCTTCCATACACCAAGTCCAAAGGAACCTTAGTAAAATACCCAAAACATGTCTCAAAAGGAGAACACCGAGTGGAGGAATGTAAGGCTCGATTGTAAGCATGTTGTACATAGGGTATTTGTTCATCCCATGATTTGGGATGCTTGATGCAGTAGCCTCAAAGAAAAATTACCGGTGTTCGGTTAACAACCTTTGTCTGTTTGTTGGTCTGTGGATGGAAATCAATGCTCCTCTTCAACTTGGTGTCCATCATTCTCCACAAGATTGTCTAGAAATCCCCAAGGAATCGAGTATCTTGATCCGAGAAATTTGATTTCAGTAACCCAAAGTTAACCCAAACATATTGAAAGAAGAGATTAACAGTCTTCTCAACAGTGATCTTATTTTGAAATGGCATTAACATACGCATATTTATGAACCTATCCACTACAACATACAAACATTCATGACCCCTTTTCGACATTGGTAAATCCTCTAAAACATCCATGGAGATACATTCCCATGGATGGGATGGAACATGCAATGGTGAGTATAGCCCCAATTTTCTATTAATGGGATTACAAGTAGAACGCATCACACACCCCTTTACATATTTAGTTGCAATTTCTTTCACCTGAGGCCAGTAACAAAATCTTTGCAGATGAGCCATAGTTTCTCCTACCCCAAAATGCCCAGACACAAGAGAAGCGTGAGCTTCTCGTATTACATGGACTCGATCACTTGTAGGAATACATAGTTTTCCAAGATGGTAGAGTAGTTTTCCCTGCAGACAATAGTTCTCTACCTGTGCACCATGGGTTATCTTCTCAAATACTTCTTTAAAATCGTAATCAATGGCATATTGTTCTACATAGATATCATGATATAAAGAAGCATTCTTCAAAATAATAGAAGCAACAAGAGGAGGTCTATAAATCATATCATCTACCTTGTTACTCGTACCCTTTTTGTATTTGATTACCAAATGAAATTGTTGAAGAAAACCCATCCATCTGTAATGTCGATATTTTTGTAGCTTGGTTTGTGCTTGGAGATACTATAAGGGTTGATGATCTGTATGTATGATTGTTTCCTTCCCTAACAAGTATTGCTTCCATTTATTTACACTTTGAACTAATGCATACAACTCTTTATCATACGTAGGATAGTTAACAACAACTTGGTTAAAAGTTTCAGAGTGGTAACAGATAGACTTACAATATTGCATCAATACTACACCCATGGTGTACCCACTGACATCTGTCTCGATCTCGAACGGTTGTTGGATATTCAACAATGCTAATACTGTTGCGTTATTAGTCTTTTCCTTCAAAGTGTCGAAAGATTTTTGTTGTTTTCCTCCCCACTAAAAATTGTTCTTCACACTGGTTAAGGCATGCAAAAGAGCTGCTATAAAGGAGAAGTTTGAAATGAATCTCCTCCAATACTAGAATGCACCTAAGAAGCTATGTATCTTTGTCACACTTTTGGGCTCAGGCCAATTTACAATTACATCAATCTTGGAGGGATCAATTTTCAATTGTCCTCCTCCTACAATATGACCTAAGTATACAAGTGCAGTCTTACCAAATTCACATTTGGATAATTTTACATACAACTTTTCCCTTTGCAAAGTATTCAATACTTTCTTTACATGCCTTACATGTTCATCCCAAGTCCCACTAAATATAAGAATGTTGTCTAAATATACAATCACAAAATCATCTAGAAATGGCTTGAATACATCATTCATCACACGTATGAAGGTTGTTGGAGCATTACAAATCCCAAATGACATAACTAACCACTCAAACAATCCTTGTTTGGTTTTAAAGGCAATTTTCCATGCATAATGTTCTGCAACCCTGATCTGATGGTATCCACTGCGCAAATCCAACTTAGTGAAATAAATAAAATTCTTTAATTGATCAAGTAAATCATCTATACGAGGAAGAGGGTATCGATTCTTCATCGTGATTTTATTTAAGGCTCAGTAATCGACACACATTCTCCATGTGTCATCCTTCTTTGGCACCATCACGATCAGAGAACCACAAGGATATGAGATGGGCCTAATGACCCCTTGATCCAATAAGCCTTGTACTTGTTTTTTGATCTTTGTCATCTCTACAACTGACACCATATACATGCCCACATTAGGAAGAGGAGAATCCTACAAAAGATGTATTTCATGTTGGATTTCCCTCTTAGGAGGTAATCCATCTAGTTCTTGGAAAATATCATCATACTTAGAGACAATATCAATTAATTATTTCTTATGAGAAAGATCACATCCTTGAAAAGCGTTGGATGTCCTGACATCCTTTTCCCTTACGACCATGAGTACATATCTCTTATTCGTGTTTATGAGTCTCTTCATTTGTCCTACACTAACAAGTGTTGTGTTTACCCTCATGTTGTGGGATCTAACAATGTATTCCACTCCCCCTTTAGTAAGGTGATATTTTTTCTCATGATGAAAGAAGACTTTTTTTCTATCATAAAAATAAGGACTTCCCAACACTATGCCACATATATCAAGTGATACAACATCCAAATCCACTTCATCAATAAAATTTGAAGCAATAGAAAATATAACCCTACATTGCTTGGTGACATTAAGTTTTTCTTTATCGCATACCCAACCAAGAGGATAATACTTTGGATGTGTTTTAGTTTCAAGACCCATCTTTTGACATGTGCTTTAGATATCAAGTTTACTTGGGAACCTGGGTCAAATAATGTATCTATCTTAGTGTGTTTAGATACAACCCTTATGTGAAATAATTAATTCCTCTTTCTTTCATCATAATGAGATTAATTATTGGAATTTGAACTATCATGAAGGGAATCATTACCTTGTACTCCAACCGATGTGATCTTTCCTTCGTCTCCTGAATTGGAACCAAGATCTTGTTGCATTGTGGCAACGGTCTTTGTCTTCCCCTTTCCACCGAACTGTTTCAGTCTCTTTTCTGGATGTAGTTTCCAACATTGTTCATCATCGTGACCATTCTTCTTGAAATGAGTGCAATATGGATTTCCTTCTTCTCTCTTTACAGTGGTGGTATTTTTGTCCTTCCTTTTAAACTTATTAAACTTCTTATGTGGGAGATTGGAAGGTTTCTTTGAGGGATCTTCTTGAACATGCTTTCCCTTTTTCTCAAGGTGAGTGGCTTGCACACAAACTTCGTCAAGACTGGTGGGGTTAAACAATAGCAAATTATGATGAATATAATTGTGAAGTGTGCCAATATACTTAATCAAAGTTTCATAATAATCCAAAGGAATGTTTAATGCAAGAGATTTCTTCCTAAATTCTTCTATGAAACTTTGTACAGTTTGACCTTTACATTGTCTTAAAGTTTTCCATTCCATAATTTCTTTATGTAAATAACCCAATGGATAAAATTACTTCCTTATTGTTGATTTAAATTTCGACCATGAGGAAAGAAGATTACCACACTTACTTCTATCCTGAAGTTTACTCTCCCACCATACGAGAGTGGTGCCTTCCAACCGAAGAGAATCCAATTTTACTTTAACTTGCTCTTCATCAATCTGTTGAACACGACAATACACTTCAACCCATCGGATCCAATTATCTAGATTTTCAAGATTAGCATCTCCATTAAACATAGGTAAAGAAAACTTTACATCAATATTTAATAATGGTTTCTTAAAAGAAATGTTATGGCTAGAATGATGAGAATGATGAGAATGCTCAGAGGAAGAAGAGCTAGAACTTGATGGTGAAGATGGAGGCTCAAGAGGGTCTCCTCCAACCCCTTGATTCTATGAAGCATTATAATCTTCTTGTTCTTCCTTTTTCTTCACTTTCTTCTTCATCCTCTTCTCGTAGTCTCCATACATTCGCTTGACCATTTCAGACATGCGATAAAATACCATATGGAAGTTTTTCTCATGTTCCTCATGCGTGTCCTCTTCGGCCGTTTTCTTCCTTCGAGATGCACCACCAACTTTGGGATTGAAAGTCTTAAGATTTAATTCACCCTTCTTATGCTTGGCCCTAGTAAGCATTAACACTCAACAATTCAAGTCAAATATGATTTCTCTAATACCAACATGATCCGAGATCTTTTCATCGATGTGAATTATAAAGAGTTGTATTAAATGAGCATAAATTAAAGTGCATCGTAAAGAAGGAAAAGATCAATAATGAAGAGACATAAGAATCACATATGAACACAAAAAACTTGATAACGGAGTTCATTCCTGGTGGACTACGTCTCCGGGTCTTGCATTCAAATGGGTAGGCATTTTTATTAACTCAACAAAATAATTTGGCAAAATACATAAGTATACCTCATTTTGGAATTAAGCTGCATAAGTTTTTCTCATATCAGAAAAAAAAACAACACCACTGAATTTGTGGCCTCGAATTACCCAAAAATGAATGTCTTCATGCCTCAATCTAAGTTTGGCACTTCTAGGCCCCTGAGGAAATTCACCTCGGTTTTTGTCCATGCACCTGCAATTAATTCATGGGAATTTGTCTTGAAAAGCATGCCCTATTCGTATGGTCGCGCCCTGGTCTAACCCTTGTACCTGGAGAAAACACAACATTTAAGTAAATAAGGGGGTGGACTTTACCAAGTCACACCCCAGCCCAAACGGTTGGTGGACTTGGCAAAGGTGGAGGTGATAGGGTAGATCTCAGGGCCGAACCTACAGGCCTCCCATTTTTGGCATATGGTTGCAACATTATATATATATGGTTTGGCTTTGGTAGAGACTTTGGAGGATTTGGTTAAAATGGTGGAGCCTTTGGAGGATGTGGTTAAGTCTGGTGGTATGGTTTATATCCCAACCATATTTGGTGAAATCCTATCAAACGTGGCCCAGTCATGGGCTGCCACGTGATAACATCCAAATGAATAAGGACGACCAACATATGGATTTCCAAAAATTGGCCCACGTCACCTCTCCTTTCACACTCATTTCCATGTCATTCTACTCCATCAGCTTGCCACATCACCTGACAGGTGGTTGTATGGTTTTCCACGTGGCTATATGGATTTCCACATGGCACCTTTTCATTGGTCCACAGAATTTCCCAAAAATTCCAAAAATGAGTGACATGTGGCAGCCTCTATTGTTGCCACGTCACCATGATGACATCATGCTGATGTCAACAAGACATGTGTCGCCCTCTTCATGTGCCATGTATGTTTTACGGATGATGACTTCATCTGTACTAGTGCTGACGTCAGTAGTATGGATGCTCACTCAGCCTTTCTTTCTGGACTAGGTTTGACCAAAACTTTGACTGTGAATATCTTTTGATCCGTAACTTCGTTTGACAATTCATTTACGTCGTTGGAAATTCTTGCAACGCACTCTTCGTGATGATGCCAATTTCACTGAGTTTTGAGGACTTTGAATTTTTTTCCCTTTCTTTGTTTGTTGAGGCCATTATGAGCTTCTTGAGTTACTTATGTGAATTATGAGTTATCCTTAGTCTTCTCTGGATCCTTTTTGGATCAATGGACCTCGAGACATGATCTCCTTAGTTATCCCTAGGGTAGGGGATAAAAGATAAAACCACTTTTCAAATTAGTAGTTGATTTTAATATTTTGGTTGCGATGATATCACTTGTTAAGGTTGCAGTTTCAAACAAGTTCCCAATGCCGAAAAAAAGGGTTTCATTGGTAGAATAAGTTTTTTTATGTTAGGGTTAATTTTAATATTTTTGTTAGTAAAATTACAAGATTTTAAGGCTATGGTTGTAAAAGGTTGTAATTGTAAGCCTGAAAGAAAAAGAGATTATGAGAGCACCACTTTTTGAAACAGGGTAGAATCAACCACTAAATGTAGCCTATAAAAGACAAGAAATCTAGAGTGTTTTCACATAGGATGTATAGGGGTAAAATTTTTTTTAGGCTTCTAGGTTTGAGTCATAGGGTCTTTTTATTTTAGGTTTTTTAAGTCATGCCTTATGTAAATAAATTATGTTTTGATTGTTTCATGAGTCAATAAAACTAACCCTAGTCCATGTGAGAGTATTGGTGTCATGATAAGTGGTCATAATCATTAGAGAAAAGGGGGTAAGTGTTGGTCTCAAAAGGGTGTACAAAGGGTTCATATGTCGTATTTAACCATTTGAGGGTCAAATCATGTGTCAAGTCAACCTATTGCAAACTCACCTGAAATTTTGTAGCGAATCAAGAAAGTACCTCATACACTAATCACATACCATTATGCTTTGGAAACATGGAAATGGTTATATTATTGTTTTCAATTCCATTTATTCATCATTTTCTTCAAGTTGGTTTCAAGAGGTAGGTTTATCATTTTAAATATAGTGTGTTGCAAACTGGTTTGAATTATGGCGTTGCGAATTTCCTATAGCATATGAAGGTGGAATAAAGGCTTCCAAGAATTGTCAATTTAATTCATGGGACAACAGTTGAAACTTCATATATACCAGGTACCCTATTTTATAATAAAATGAGTTGTCTAAAGGTTTATCGTATTGGACTATAGTTGCTGTAATTTTTCTTCACGCTGCAAACTTCTTTCACTTGGTCAAATCCCACAGTATTTGTATCTTAATCCTTTGAAGACCCAATTTTATCGCTTTATACCAATAAGATTAATTTTCAACCATTTCTTACAGCCATGACCCTATCCACTGCATTTTCTTGTTAGTCCTACATACAATATGCGTTGACGACATTGTCAACACTATGTTTTTCTCACTTGACAAAACCCTCACTGATTGTGTTTTCACTCAGTTCTGAGATAAAATATTTTTCAAATCCTTTTCCTTTTCCAGACTTGTGTATTTGAAAACCTATTTCACTGAACCCTAGTCTGAGATTCATTCGCTGCAAACTAGAGGATCGCGCTATGAATCCTCTGTTTTACACAGAATTTCCACGAACTTTTTCCTGATTGCACTCTCATCTAGTTTAGGATTATTTTTCTTTCCTCTCATCTCCTACTTGTAGTATTTCATTCTTGCACTTTTGTTGTGCATGAATACTTCATTCAGTGAAACCTCAATTATGCAAAAGCAAATCAAAAACCCTGAATATTCTTATTTTCATCATATATCTGGTAACAACTATTATAAAAAGAGAAAAGGGTTTTTTAAACAACTATCATGGACAATCAACAAGGTAAGAATGTTCACAAAGGGGGATAAATTTCCAAGGTTGAGCCCCATGACCTACAACTTATAAATTTTGAACCATTTTTCGAAGGAGCATTTCAGAGAGTGGGTTGCCTGGTGTTTTGTGAGAAAATGAAAAAAGGACATTCTGAGGTTGCTAAGCATTTTGCACTCGATTTCAATGGGACAAATACTAAGGTGGGTGCATTGGAGTTTGAAGTTTCAAAGAAATCTATTTTTACAACCATGGAGATACCCATTCAGGGTGAAAAATGGTTTAAAGCCATGTCCTTGAATTCTACATTTTCCAAGGAGTTCCTACAAACTGAATATCAAGGAGACAACCTATACAAGGGAGTGCTAAGAAGTCATATGCTGGAGTTATTCTTGTATTTTCTTCACCTATTTTTGTATAAGTTTTCAAGCCTAGAAGACCTTTCACCAGATCAACAACTAAGCATCATATTCCTATGGAGAAGGGTACATCCAAAGCCTCAACTCAACAAAAGGATAAAACCCATCCTTTTAAGCATCCAATAGAGATTATTGAGATCAACTCCCCTTCTCATGAAAGTAATCCTACTTTCAAAAGACCTAGGAGGCAACTTAAAGATATAAGAGCTGAAAATGAAAAGTTGAAGAAGGAAAACCTGGAGGCCTGAATCAAGCTAAAGAATACTTTAGATTTATCTGAAGAAGCTATTGATAAAGCAATATATATGGCTAAGATATCCTTACCTCTGCATAGGCAACTGAAGAATGTGTATAGGCAGAAAATAGTTTTCCAAGATGAAATCAGGAGGTTGAAAGCATAATTGAAACCATTCGAGGAGCAGATAGCAAACATAAATTCGGATATGTTAGCTCGTGTGGATACTAGAAGAAGCAATAGAAAAATATGAAGGCAAGACATCATTTCTACATCAACATCGAATTTTTTACATGGTTTATTTTATACACAGATTTATAACTCTCGGGAATGACCTTGTCTTAGCTACCATCATCACATTCATATGTATTTTTGCAAAGGTTATGATTTAAAAGGTTGTAGCAAGTTATAAAAAGGTTTCCCAGGTTTTTGTACAAGTTTTGACATTTGAAATCGGTTTGAATGTAAAATTACAACTACAATAAATTTTGTAGCGTGTGTTTTTAAAGGCGATGTGAACTAGTTGTTTTGGAACAGTTTGTAGTGAAGGCACTGCAAAATTGATAGTCACCTCAATTTTTGGGCTGATGAAGACTGTCAGATGTCAGATTAGCTTCGAATAATCTCCTGAAGAATTAGTTGGACATCAAGGGGCACCTGCCTTACGGATCTACCTTCATTTAAGTCACATGCAACAAGTTTTCAGCAGTTGCATTCAATGATTCCAACAATTTCCTAAAATATAGCATTCTTGTTAGATTTTTGTTGTGCGCCTAGTGCCATGCCTCTCTAAGGCACGTGATCCTATGTAGAAGCTAGGTGGTAGATTCTAGAGATATTTTTGGATGTATTTTCTATTTAATATGTAATGTAACTCCATTAGAGGGTTTGAATGGTTGTAGAGTGATACTCTTATCTCTATTTTAACTGTAACATAGTTTCTAGACTGTATGTATCAGATTTAAGAATCTTGAATAGTGAATGATCATTTTCTTCTTCTACTGTCACATATGTGTTTCTATCTCACTTTGATGTTATTTTTTTATGAAGGGTTCATCCTTGTGCTTGTTCCTTACTACAGTGAATGATTTATTGTTTCTAATTGATGCAAGTATTATCAAAGTGTTCTATTGTTGATTAGGAGGTTCCTATTTAATGATATTTATGCTCTATGTGTTTCAGGACTGCCTGATGCAACCTGATGCATGTATTTCATACTTCCTGCTAAGTCTTCCATCTTTCCATTTTATATTTCAAAATATTGATTTGAGATTATTCAAGCCTTACCTGTTGGTGTGTATTTTTATGGAGGTCTTGTGTTGATATATTAAACTGAGTGTCTCACCTATTTTCCACACATTGATAAAAAACAGTATTATCTTAAACAAAACCTACAAATTCTGATGGATATTAGACTAACACATACAACAATATAGGTGAGACTTCTAGTACCAAAATTGAGGGTTCGTTTTAAGTAGGTAACTATGTTCTATGCTTAAGCAAGTGGTTTCAGTAAAACAGTCATATCTAATGTTTGTGAGATCTAAATTGAGTGTTTCTTGTTGGATTGGATAGAAGATAGACTAGGGTGTTTTAGGTCCAAGTTTGATAGCTCTTAGGGAAATATTGGTGAAGTAGTAGTTTGTACAAGCTTGTTTCCCTGAAAGGCATAGAAAACAACCCGTTTTGGTAGCTTCCTAACTTCCTCTTGAAGACTTGAAATTAGACGAGACTTGTGGGAGCCTACAGTAGACATATCAAGTTATTATGGTGTAAAATTTTATACTTAAAGGTGTAGTGAAAATATATTTAAATCAGGTGTGAGGTTTTCAAGTAAATCATACCCCAAATCATGTCTTTACAAGAGTTCTAAGGAGAGCAAAATTTAGAATTTTTTTCTCTATACTGTGGCAAGTAGAAATTGGGCCAAACCCCCAATTTATGTTGTTAAATTCATGGGGAATTTGGGAAATTTGGTTGAAGGATGAGTTTTTCCTTATTTTAATCTTTGTTTGAGCAAATTTAGACATGTAATGGGTCGAATTTGAAGTCAACATAAGGCTATGGCTAACTGAGTGAAATTGGTTAAATAAATTTCCCAATCCACGAAGTAATTGAAGAAACATTCATGCTAGAAATGTCGACCAACTTTGAAGACAAGTAATTGGTGGATATAGAGGTTGAATTTGTGATTATTGGAGTGAAATTGAACAAATTTAATGGTTTCAAAACAACCATGGTGAAATTGGATGAAATTGGGCAAAATCATTAATTTCCTGCAGCTAAATAATGGAAAATTCGAAGTGAAATTGTCGAATTTGAAAAATAGTAAATAAATGTATATGTATAGAGATTGATTTGGTTTTATTGAGCTTAGTCACAAAGATCTAATGGATACCCAAGAAGAAATTTCAAATTTGGGTGAAATTGAACGTTTTTGGAAATTTTGGAAAATAGGCAAAATTGGAAAAGCGACAATGGTCTACCGGCGGGACCCCGACCCAGGACACGTGTCACCCCCATATGAACTTCAGGGGGGTGTGGGGTGGTTATGATAACCACAGTACAGGGGGATTAATTACATGGAAGTGCGACACATCTCCCCATCCCTAACTATGGCTAGGTCATTCGACCCCTCCCCCATGTGTTAAAGGTCGGCAAGTCAGAGGGGGAAAAGGAGATGTGGGTCATTGATCGTCACTGACATCAATTGCACCATGAAAGTTAGATAATCGGGTGTGAAATTCACACATGCATGGATAATGGGTGTGGAATGAGACTCGTCCATCCCTGTATCTGAATAAGAAGATTCCACATGGCAACCAAGGACTATGCAGCCAAAAAATTTAACTAATGTGTGTTAGTAGAGGTAAAGAAAGAGGAAAGGAAAAAGAACAAAGAAGACCAAGGCTGACGAAGAAAAGATGAGAGAAAAAGGGATGAAATGGTGCCACATTGAGATTCCATGTGGGTGTAGGTGCCACATCAAAATTCCAGTCATCACATGAAGGCTAAATTTATAATAAAAAAAATTAATGAAAATTAGTGGAAATTTTTGGTATTTTACAGGTGTTGAATTTACAAGGAAATTTTGAGGCCCTAAACAATGTTTTTAGTTGCTCAAAAACAATGCCTCTTGGATGTAATTTTTTTTCATATCAAATGAAATATCTCTACAATAGCTTCCTAATAGTGTATTTCATTCTTCAAATGAAGTTAGGATGACTGTTTTATAGCCCAAGCAATGGAGAGTAAATTTAAGCCAGTTAGCCTCTGAAGGCCATAAATTCTTGCTCTTGAATCAGATTGAGGCACATGAGAAGTATATGGAAATATATTGAACCATTGAACGTATTCATGGATATAAATTAAAATTTGAGGAACTTGAAAAATGCACAGGAGGAGTTAGAAGGTACATGTAATCTTCAAGACCAAAAATATTAATTGGGATGAAACTTCAGCAGGTTGTATCTAACAACCGATAACCCAAAAAGAGGTGAAACTTGGCCATATTATCCAAAATATGATTATTAAGGAACCTAATTGAGATCCTATCAAAATTCCAAAGGATCAGGAGCAAATATGCATAAGCTCAGTTAAAAAAATTGCACAGGGTTGAAAGGTGATCATAAGGAGTTTTTGAGTAATATTCAAATAGCCATATCTCTCTGCTCAAAACTTAGAATTGAGAAAGAAAGTAGTCACTGGAAAGGCATTGGACTGAGGATTCCATGTAATCACCCATAATTATGAGATGAACAACAAAATTCACAAGAAATCAGAAATAATATTTATGTTGACCATAAAGAGACAAAATTGTACATATGTACCAAAATTATATGCTTTCTTTAACCATAATTTTTTAGAATTGTTATCTTATATAATAAATGTGTTGCAAGAAAAGATTAAGGTTGGTGATAAAACAAATCAAATTGTATTTAACAAGTGGTATCTTCAGGAATGAGGAACAAGTAGGGCGAGTTCTTCAAAATTTGGAATGATTGCTTGAGGAAGCTATCAGTTGAGGATGTTTGTACTCAGTGAGTAATATAGAATATTTTCAATGGAACTATGAGTTGGATAAATACTTCAAGATGACAAATGTGTATACCAATTGGGTATGTTGAGTAAGAAAGAGATCATCCATGTTTCATGATAAAGAAGGAGTAATGGGTATGCATGAAGTTGAGACCATTGAAGTGTGGAGAGATGGTTGTCATAATAGGTGAGAGGATTGAAATTTGGTTAAAGATAAGTAGATGTACTCAAGGCAAGAGTGTTATGACTAGAATTCCTTACAAGATGATCAAAGTGCTCAGTGGAATCAAGGTGTAAATAATATCATTTAAATAGAGGAATTAGTGAAAGATTAAGCATTCTAACAAAATCCAATATTAAGATAAATAGGTACATGGTGGGAAGACCTATTCTATGCATATTGATATATCAATATGCTAGTATTCTAGTAAAGAAAGACATAGTGTATACATAGAAATAAGATGTAACATTCCCAAGGATCATACCTACAGTTTTGGAGATAACACCTCCATGATTGTTATCGGAGTAGTGCAATGGTAACATGGTTGTATGATAAAACTTCGAGGTGAATTAATGTAGGTGTGTGCATACTAAAGGAGTTCCAGAATATGAATAAGCAATGCATCATGTGCATATTGGTTCTAGAGGTATATATCCATACTTCTGGGGAAGGCATTCCTAAATCTCATATCATTCCAAAATTGGATAAAGTTCAAGAGTAACTCAAAGCTAGTGGAAAAGGGTACCACTATGTGGAATCCAAGTTATTTGAGTCTATTGTATCACTCAATAACTATGACAACAATGAAGAGGAATTTTAAGTAAATTTCAAATGTGTTAAGTGCATTGCCAAGGTACAATGGGATGAAAAGTCAAAGGGACTCAGGCATGGAGGTGATTTCCTAAAGAGATATTAATGAGGAACCATGAAGAAGAAAATAATTCTATGGTTGGTATAGAATGCAGAAGACATGGAACCTGAAAAGAATCCATCTGATATGGGGAAAATCCCCCTAATATGGGTCTAGTGACTAGGCAGAGCCTTGACACCTTAAAAGACAGAAGATCTTCTATTCTGTCCCAAACCAAACAAAATCTTATGATAATTAAGGGAAGAAAAATAAGGTAGAAATGTGTACATTAAGTCCTTATGGTTGTTGTCGATCCCTTCCGGTTAATGTATGTTCCAAGATTGTAGGCATCCTCCCAAAGCTGGCCTGAAACAATGTTATAGAACAAACTATGATAGCATATACTTAATTATCAAAATTATCTAAAGGGCTAGTTATTCATGAAAACATTCATAAAAAAAAACACATAGACATAAATATCTTGGATAAGAAGTTTTCTCTTTTATTAATAACAAAATTGGAATTTACAACCTGAATTTTGTCGGCGCTGCTCCATGAACCTCACCTGGGTTCTTCTACTTTGTCTCCAAGTGCACTATTCCTTCTACTATCCTCACCACCAACATGCTAATATAAGGGAAAATGATGGATGGTATAAGGAGGATGTATGGAAGGGAATGTTAAGGATGGAATTGATAGCAGAATGCAGAAGGCTTGGAATACAAGGTAGAAAAATTGGCATAGTTCTCTTGTCTCTTCTTTCACATATCCAAATGACCCCCCGAGGGCCCTTTTTATACGGAGAAATGATAGTTATTTGGTTGTGAGAAGGCTATAGGAGGAAAAATGGTTGTGCAACCTAAAATAGCCTATAAACTCCACCGAAAAGTGTGGAATTTATAATGTTTTTCAATTTTTTAGAGTACACACGAGCTTTCGGGTATGTAGCTAGTGTATGCACGTGGGATTTTAGGTATGAAGCGAGTGTATGTACACACTCTGCATATGTATTAGGGTGCATACACAATAGAAAAAAAAAATTGAGAGGAAATCCAACAAAAAGGGTTGGCAGATGTGTGAATGAATATGCCAACATCAGAAATGCATAGTAGTGGCATTTTGAGTTATAAGAGATGCCCCCTAATGTGTGAGTTCAGAAGAGAAACGGATGGCCAAAATACAATACAACATCTTTAATAAATTGGGAAGGCACTGGATTCGATTAATCCCAAGCGAGTATCCATGTATGCATCATCTACAATAAGATAATAATAATCACTGAGGCGGGCATTCCCATGCTCGGTACACACTAAGCATGGTTGCCAATCAAGTACAATGCAGATCCATATAATATATATAGTACTAATGGCTACATGACCAATGTGTATGCCAATATAAAGTGTAGCCATGAATAATACACAACAGATCTACATCTCAAAATCATCAAAGGATACAAGATGTCATAAGAATATTCAGGAAGCATTAATGCATGTGGTTGGATATGATAGCTTTATAACTCGAGAAATAACTTCAAAATATTCAAAACTCAGGTAGGAGTATAATAGGAGTATAAGACTCACTACTATGAGGTCTTCGACATGCCACCATGGAAATACTATAGGACCTTGATCATCAGGCACCAAACTTCATTGATTTTGGATGTGAACTTGACAAGACTCTTGGGATGTCCAACTCATGAAGGTCAAGAGATTTATCAAAGAATGATCAACTCAAGTTGTAGGAATTCCCCTGGAAAAGAGCATGATAGATGAAAAGACTCAGGCAACATGTTATTGACATAAATCTGTGGCAAAGGAGGCACCACTGTTACAGATTATTTTTGTCACCCTTATGACCGTTAATGATGTAAACCTATATGTTTCCTTCAAAGGGGTCAGTGGCATGAATTCCTAAAGAAAGAAGGGAGAAGAACTTTGCTTGAGAGAAGAAGTTGTATTTTCCTTTGTAAAAACCCTATTAAGGAAGATTTCTGCAGGCTGCACTATACGTAGGGTGCGACGATGAATGATTTTTGCACCTTGCTCTAAAGCTAGACTGCGGAGTTTCTACAGGCTGCACTATAGCAAGTGTGCGGAAATTCCTGTACGTGGGAAAAATGAGCATCTTCTCAATGCTTATAGAAGGAGAATATTCTATGGTGAGGTGGCCTCCGAATGGTTTGGATGTTACTCACTTTCATGATTAAGTGGGATCATCCTAACCTCCTCACCTTATCCTCTTCAGCTTATAAAAGGATAGGAGCTCTCATGGAGAAAGTGAGATTGGCTTGCTATTGAGTTTTGTAGCTTGGAGTTTTTGGAGCTTGTCTATTGGCTTTGAGATTTTCTTTGTCAAGATATATTATGAGTAGCTATCATATCTATAGTCCATGGATAAGAAGTGTGTGGGAAGCAAGGAACTGTTGGAAGGAACCTGACAACATCAAGGCATCTGGTTGTATATTTCTTCCACATTATATAATACAGTGAAATGTTTCTTTCTCATAAAATCATTCTCATTTTATAACATGACTCCTTGATCACATGTATAAGCTTTCATTGAATATATTATTGTTGCTTTCACTTTGGTTGGTTTGTTTCATTGCAGATCCAATATCACAAGAGCACTGAAGCAGATCACGGAAAACAAAGATATAAGGAAGCAATATTCAAAGGTATGTCACTTATCTCTTCTTTGGTAGTAAATTTGATGATTAAATCCTAGGGAAATATCCGTGTCCTGTCTTGTTTTGTTCTAGATCTAGGTGGATCTTAGGGGGATTGATTTGTGTCTACACTTAACAATTAGCCCGATAACAAAATTGGAGACCATATTGGGGACATATTGTTTTCCTAGTTTGTCTTGCTTTCTTACTTTGATTTCTTGGGTTTTGTCTCTGATTCTATGGGGGATCCATCCAGACTCTCTAGATCTGAAAGTTCATTTAGGCTCTTTTCCCTTTTTCCAATTTTCCTTTGTTTACAGGCATTTCTGCACTATATCCCATATGCAGCCTGCGAAAACCTTAGATCTCTGCACCTGGATTGTTTAGACCAGTGCGGAATTTTCGCACCCTACCCATATCTATCCTGCGAAAACCTCAAATACCCATATACCCTTTGTTTGATTTTGAAAGATTTGGTCTCTTGCTTTGAGTGTCTTTCAGTTACAAAGAATTGTTTTTCTTTAGAATTGTTTAGTGAAAGAACATTTCTTTTTCTGAATAATTTGTGCTAAAAGAGAAACTTAGTTTGGGTTGATTTTTTTTTTAGGAAACTCACTCTTTATTTTAGTGTCTCTTTGAAACAAAAAAATTAATTTCTTTCTTTATATTAGATTGGGGGCATCCTTGCATTTGAAGTAGTGAAATTGCATGTTTTTTGGCATTTTTTGGTCTTGAATTGTGTATTGGTGTACAATCTCTTTGGCTCATTTCTTGAAGATCTTGATGTTGACGAGTTTAATTAAATTTTGGGACATTGTGCATCTGGGAATGATAAACATTTTCTCCTTCTCATAATATAGCTTTCATCGAAGTGAAATATTTTCATTATCATTTCTTTGCATTGTTTAGAGTCGGTCAAAACATCATTTAGTCCACGCCATTTTCCTCTTGAGTAAACAACAACCTTAAAAATAAAGCGCTTATAAAATTTGATTAGACATTTTTATATTTTCTGGTAGAAAACCTACATTAGATTAGTTCTAGGGATTTGGAATAGGTGTGAAAGATAAATTTCCAAAGCTGCAAAAAAACATAGAATCTTGAGTTAGGGAGCGGTAAATCCACTTATTACATTTTGTCCTAGGAATCCCTTCTAACACAAGGGTCAATTACGAGGTTGCATTAAGAATGGCGGAGTTACTCACCCTGCTTTGTTGGTCTTGGTGTAGATATTGTGCGTATTATGGGGGTCTCTTGAAGGGTATACCCACAATGATGAGTGAAAGCCTTTCGAGTTGATTTCGGGCTAGATACCCTGCCTTTGCACGTGGATGGGTCTGTCGACTGTTTCCCTAGGCATCATTGTCATAATTGGTAACCTTAGTGGCCTTCCTCTTTAGGGTATTTACACAAGGTGACTGTGGAGGTACAAGTCTTCATGGTACCTGGAATTGACGTTGGCCAAGCTCACTCGAGCTCCTTGGAGGGTATACCCACAATTATGTGTGGGAGATTGCACCAAGGCGTAAGTCCGTTAAGTAGGTCGTCAACTTAAAGATTCCACCCACTCTATCTAAGCCCCTTGTTACATTGTCCTCATGACGTTGGATTTCATCACCAACTAGTGTGTTCATTGTAAGAAGGTTTTGTTTGCTTGTTTGCTTCCTAGATTTTTAGCGTGTGTTGTTTGTTTTCCCTAGTAGAAACTAGGTTGGGTCTGTTTTTTTATGGTGTCATTTCTCGAAACGACCAATGAAGGAACCCATTTTCCAGGGGAACCTTTTGTTTTCCTTCTTACAGAAACATTGGTCCTCCTCACATTGCTACTTTGAGCCTTCCAAGCGTCACGATTGCGTTGTCGGTGTGGTTGTTTTCCACTCAGGTAATCCTGAATGCAGTTGGTTCTTCATTTTTAAGCACTTCACCCCAAGAGCATCAACCTCATGTTGATCCTTCACCATCTTCACCAGTAATATCTTCTTCACTTTCTTCACTTGCAAGGTCTTCTTCCATTTCATCTTCTTCGCCGAGTGAAAGCTCTGAAGCTAGTAAGAAAAGGAAGAATAAGAAGAAGAAAAATAAACAAGGGTCAAAACTTCCAACCACTGTCGGATAGGTTGGAAAGAAACCAGTTACTGTTAATCATGCTGGGAGTGTTCATGATTCCAAGATCACCCAAACAATCCGTAAGCCCAAGTACCCTTGCAGGATTTGTAAGGGTAGCCATCTTCTCAAGGATTTCCATGGTCTATCCAAGGTTATAGAAGCATGGTCTATACAACCTCTCCAATCCATGTCATTAGCCTCTGAACAACATGTTGATGACCTCCCGTCAAATAGTCATGATATAGTTGGGAAAAAGAAAAGTAGAGTCAAGTTCCCATGTATGTTATGCAAAGAGAGTCATCTAACTCACATTTTCCCTCGTATGGACGAAGCCTCAAAATTCTTGGAAGACATGAATATTTCACAACCTCAACTTCCAGCTGCTTATCACAAGCTTACTCTCGACCCACCTGTAGTTGATGGAATGATCAACCCGTCCCCTTCATCAGTCAGTCTGGTTGATCATGTGGTCAATCTAGTCATGTCCTTAGTTGAACTAGTTGACAAAGTTGTCGATCTGATCCCATCGTCGGCCAATACCACTCTCCCGTTAGAGAGTGCAACCCAAGTGGTCGATCGATTTCCACCCGTCGACCCCATTCTCCCCTTGGAGAATGCAACCCAAGTGGTCGATATAATCTCGTCATCGGTCGATCCTACTCTCTCGCTCGAGAGTAAACCTGATACTGCTCATGTTTTTCTTGTTGATACAGAATCTACCGTGCTCAGGGGTATTCCTCCTTCTCCCATGGAACCCAATAAAAGTAATGAAGCCATACTTTTGAATTGGGGTGTGCTAACTAGACCTCGCCTTCCCTCTCACATTCATTTCAATATTACAGTATAGGTTTGTGGTCGAGACATTCCTTAGATGATAATAGACAAAAGTTTGTCTATTAGTATTTTTTCCTCTATTGCTTGGCAAGATTTGGGTTATCCTCAGCTTGTGTAGGTTACACAGAATCTATTAGCTTTTAACAGAAGAACCAATCAACCTTTAGCGATCCCTCCTCAGTTTTCTGTAAATTTGGGAGGGAAAATTGTTGTTATTGACATCGTGGTAGTCCAAGATCCCTTGGATTTCGATTTACTCCTTGGGCGAGATTATGTCTATGCCATGAAAGTTATTGCATCCACTCTTTTTTGTGTGATATATTTCCCAAATGATGGAAGAGTGGTGACTATTGATCAAATTTTGTTTGTTGGCCCTGACTTGAACATCAACTCAATAACCTCCCTAAATGGTTCTTATATGCAGTCGGTGTCACCCTTGCCATAGGTCAATTATGTGGCATTTTCTCCCATGCCTTTACATGCCTATGAAGATGAGCCTCCCACTGTAAGCTCAGTCTTTGATGACCTGGATCCAGAAGTTGACATGGTGATCTCTTTGGTAGGGCTATTGGAACCTGACCTCCTTACCCCTATCACGACCATCGACATGTGTTCCTTCCAGAGTGTGTTTCTTCCATCAAGTGAATATCTCTTGGAAGCCATGACCAAGTTTTGTCCCTTGACATGGTGTGCTTCTAGAGCACTGTCCTCTTGGAAGTCGTGATCAAGAAGAGTGTTGAGCATGGTTTTATGATTTCAAGCTCATTAAAAAATGAAACTAGCTATGAGCATGGTTTTCTAATTTCAAGCTCATTAAAAAATGAAACCAGCTTTGAGCATGATTTTCTGATTTTGAGATCGTTAAAAAATGAAACTAGCTTTGAGCATACATTTTTTGATTTCAAGCTTGTTAAAAAATGAAACCAACTATGAGGATAGGTTTACTTCTCTATAGAAACCTTGTTAAGAAATGAAATAAAGCTTACGAGCATAGTTCCTGTTTCTATGTCAAGCTCATTAAAAAATGAAACATAGGTCTGGAGATTGAACCCGAATTCTCGATCATAGTTCCTATTCTTGTGTCAAGCTCATTAAAAAATGAAATAGTTTCCCCCCTAGTCAATTGAGTCAAGTACTTTGTTATGTATAGTATTTTAAGCTTCTTTTCATCCTCCTATGTCATTGGACAAATAGAAGCTTGGGGGGGAATTCTTACAGCCTATGGACTTCATGCTGAAGTTAAATACACTAGTTTCTTAAGATGGGGGATAAGTACCAACCATCCCTGTGTTATGCGTTGGGAAGTCCAAGAATAGTTTTCTATGGTTCAAGCTTGTGTAAAAATGAAACCAACTAACTCAAGCATAGTTTCCTCTGGTTCAATCTTGTGAAAAAATGAAACCAAGTCCAGGAAAAGTTTTGGCTAGTTTTAAGCTTGTGTAAAAATAAAATCTATCCCAAGGATGGTTTTTTTTGTTTTAAAGCTTGCGTAAAAATGAAAACAATCCCGATCTTAGTCTTTGTTCTTTCTCATGCTCGTAAATACATGAGAATAAGTTATCAAGCTTATTATTTGTTCTTTCTCATGCTCGTAAATCAATGAGAATGTAACCGAGCAAACTTTTATCACTTTTTTGGGCTCATAAAGGTTATACGAAAAAGGAACCCCCTGTAGTTCCCTTTAAGCTCTTTTCAGACTCTCTAAACATGAAAATATTGTCGAGCAACCTTGTTCTTTTCATGCTCGTAAAAGTATTCGAAGAAAACATTTGATGGGTGGTAGGTTATCACTTTTTCAGTCTCATCAAACTAATTTATGAAAAAGGAACTAAGAGAGTTCTCTTTAAGTGTTTTTTAGACTCACTAAACATTAAAAACACCTGATTTTTCTTTCTTTGGACTCGTAAAACAAACATTGAAAGTCCCGTATGGGACCGAACCACTCCTTCCTAGGGTTCGTTAAACATACTTCGAGGGACTCATCCGAAGGATGATCTTACATATACAAGCATATGTTATCCTCCTCAAGCTTGTGTAAAAATAAAGAGGTACTCGCCAGAAATGGTGGGGGGAAATTGGGAAAGAAATGTATCTAAACATGTATTCTATGGAAGAGTCACCTTTGAACATGACACCCTTTCACTCGCTTTGTGTCTAGGTTGGAAAATACACTTGTCTCTTGGTCATACTCCTTTATAAGATTACAAATCGGTCTGTGATCCTTATTGTTGAGTCAGTGTTTCCAAGACAGTTGTCGTGTCGTCAATATGTTCAAAGAGAAGTTCAACACAGAAATCCTTCTATTGTGTCAGACATTTCTGCAGTCCTTAAGCCTTCTATTGCATCGACCATCCCTGAGGCAGTCCTTAATCAATGGTTACTCTAATCTACTTCAAATCTTGTTACATGTTTTGTGTCATTGATTGGGGATACATTAAGGCCCTCCTGTGATGAGTCTTTTTCTGTCCACTTCAACTCATTATACAGTAAGTAGACTTAGAAACTAATTGGTACCATGGGACTTGTATGCCTTAATGGAAGGTTTCCTTGCTTTGGACAGTGGGTTTTCATTATTGACTCCTGATCGGAAGATTTCACTGAGTGTTCGACCTCATCTCATTTATCCACATTCGTTGGATAGTACTAGTGTACCTTGGGATTCATTGACATTAATGGTGATTTCCCTCACACTTGTTAACGGTATTCATTAATGACCAGTAATCAAGTGGTTTCTACCATGTTCGACTTCATCACATGTATTCAGATGGTTAGATTCGTACTATAGAGTGGTGGAGATGAAGACCCTAGATCTTTTCTGACAGATTCAGGTTGCGTTGGAGTATATTCAGTTTGTATTGTTGCATAGATCCACATTGTATGTCTTGTGGCTATGTTCAAATTTGAGTCTTTAACACATAGATCCATGGTGTATTTTTGGTGGCTATGTTCAAATTTGAGTCATATTGGCATGGATCCATAGTGTATATTTGGTGGCCATGACCTGTCTTACTTGACATGGATCTTTGCATGTCGGCATTTATGCTTTGATTCATTTGTATTCTGAGTATGGGAATGCCTACCTCAGTGATGATATATTATTGTATTGTATTTCCTTATTTGTTGGCAGGTTTCCGACAAACTGGTCCTTGTTCCCTACACACACTCGACAAAGTATTTCAGCTATCACTCTGTTCTAACTTCATACTTTGGGGGGCTCTCTATTACACATTATTTTTTTCACCCTCATGACCATTACATATGTAAAACTATATGTTTCCTTCAAAGGGATCACTGGCCTAAATTCCTAAAGAAAGAAGGGTGAAGAACTTTGCATGAGAGAAGTTGTATTTTCCTTTGTAAAAACCCTATTAAGGAAGATTTATGCAGGTTGCACTATACGCAGAGTGAGGCGATGACTGATTTCAGCACCTTGCTCTAAAGCTAGACTACGGAGTTTCCACAGGCTGCACTATAGCCAGGGTGCGAAAATTCCTGTACATGGGAAAAATGAGCATCTTCTTGATGCTTCTAGAAGGAGAAGCTTCTATGGTGAGGTGGCCTCCGAACGATTTGGATCTTACTCGCTTTCATGATTTAGTGGGATCATCCTAACCTCCTCACCTTATCCTCTTCATCTTATAAAAGGAGAGGAGCTCTCATGGATAAAGTGAGATTGGCTTGTTATTGAGTTTTGTAGCTTGGAGTTTTTGGAGCTTGTATATTGGATTTGAGATTTGCTTTGTCAAGATAGATTGTAAGTAGCTATCAGATCTACAGTCAATGGATCCGAATTGTGTGGGAAGCAAGGAACTGTTGGAAGGAACCCGACAACATCAAGGCATCTGGTTGTATCTTTATTCCACATTATATAATATAGTGGCATGTTTCTTTCTCATAAAATCATTATCATTTTATTACATGACTCCTTGATCACATGTATAAGATTTCATTGAATACACTATTGGTGCTTTCACTTTGGTTGGTTTGTGTCATTGCAGATCCAATATCACAAGAGCACCGAAGTGGAGCAAGGACAACAAAGATATAATGAAGCGATATTCAAAGGTATGTCGCTTATCTCTTCTTTGGTAGTAAATTCGATGATTAAAGCCTAGGGAAAGCGCCATGTCCTGTCTTGTTTTGTTCTAGATCTAGGTGGATCTTAGGGGGATTTATTTGTGTCTACACTTAACAATTAGCCCGATAACAACCAAAAACTCTCCATGTGTTTGGAAGAGTAACCAAACGGAGGAGGACACAGCTCTATGTAATGAGAACAGATTTCTAAGGCCGTGCTAGATCCCAGTGCTTGTAGAATAAAGAGAAGGATGTGCTCTGTCCAAGGGTGACTATATTGTTTCCAACAAAAATGAATGTTTCCGCGTCCCCTCTTTTTGGAATATTTTTTTTTTGTGTGTTTTCACGTATTTAGTGAGCTTGAAAAAGAATAAAGAATGCTACGTTACAAATGAGGAATGAGTGTCGTAGAAAAGCAAACCGGTTCCAAGTGCATGGAACATACTGATGCTCAGTGCAAGGAGATGGGTGCAAGATAAGGACACTCGAGAAAATTCATCCATGGGTCGAGGTCTCAGATCGCAAGGGAAAAAATGCGACAAGGATTGCACCTAAGGAATGCTCTAAAGGTTTAGTAATAGCCACATGAAGCCGAAATTAGGCCAAAGATACAAGGATGACACATGCGATGTGATTACAGCATGACACAATGAGACTCCTTCCATGTAAAGTTTTACGAGCCCAGAGAAGGTAATCTCGGTGGTTTTTCACTTTTAGAGAGTCTGAAAAACACTAAAAGAAGACTCTAGAGTGATATTTTTCGTAAGTTTAGTCTCCAGGGCTTGAAAAAGAATAAAATCATAGCAAGGAGAACTCTTATGGTCACTAGGGCCAGCGTATTCCTTTTCTGTACTTAGTCCAGTCGGTCTAGAAAAGGGTTAAACTTATACCGAAAGGACGTCTCTTCAAAACCATTTTAACGAGTGTTCTAAATAATGTTCTTGGTGTAGTGTTCGAATCGAAAAGGAAGGCACCCAAATGGTTGAGCAAGAAATAGGAAGTGTATGGGAAAAGTGTCAAGGCATTGGCCAAAATTTGTAATTTACCAATGGTGAGACACATGACTAAGATATAGAGCATTATGAAAATCAATGCAAAGGTGCATTGAGAATTGCACTCATGCATAGTAAGTGGTAGAGTTGCACTTATGCATGATATAATTGTTATACTTGAATGCATTTGTTGAATGTGTTTTGTGAATGCATGCATATATTGTATTTAATGGAAATAATTATACTAATAGCTGAAAAGTTACAACTATTACTAACTCTTGGAGTTGAGAAAATTTCAGGAGTTGTTAAACATTGCAACATGAAATTTGCAAGTCAAGTAGTCACATGAGCATTGAATACATGAAATTTTTGTTCATGAAACAAAGTAATTTTTGGACACACCGACCACACTGAGAGGGGGGGTGAATCAGTGTAGGGATATTTTTACACTTCTTTCAAAACTTAGTTATCAACCACTTCAAATATTATTATTCATTCACAATTATCTACTTGCATATAAAAACACCATTCATCAATAATAGAGAACATTAAACCATCACCATAATGAACACAAAGAACATCAAATATATGTGTAAGATTTTGTATTATGTTTTTACATGATACTATGATCTCAGGGGTTTATTGTTGGTTGTGGAGCCTGATTATCTTCCTGATTTAGAGGTCTATTACTTTCATCCGTGTTTATACCCCATGAAGTATTTACACCCCAGAAGTATGTACACTCTTCCACGCGGGGGAGTGCAGGGGGGGTACCCCCTCTGTGGGGTCCGGGGGGGCTATCCCCCCGGCTGGGGGGTCTGGGGGCAAGCAGGGGTTCGAGGGAGAAGCCCTTGAAGAAAAAATTGCCTTGTAAAAGTATATTGTAATTTCATTGTAAATCTGGACCGTTCATTATAAGGTCGCAGATCTAACGATAGAGATTATGTTAGGGTTTTTTTCCCTAGAAGGTAACCCTCTTTTATGAGGGAAATGTATTGCGGCTATGTATGTTGGTGAGTATTGTATTCTGAGAGAGGAGACTGTGAGAGAAAGAAGAGGACGTTATAGTGGGTTTTGTTGTAGGTTGTATCCCTTCATTTTGCTGGATAATAATAAAGAAAGGACCTGGCAATTTTTCTGGTGGACGTAGCCCACACTGGGTGAACCACGTAAATCTGTGTCTCTCTTGTATTGTGTATCTTTTGTGTTTTATTTCCGCATTTGTTTTATTTTATTTCTCCGCGGTCCTGTTTTTCTAACAACTGGTGTCAGAGCGTAAGGTAACTCGCACGAAAAGAGGGTTCCTGGTTCGAGTGGGAGCAATGTCGGAAGATGGAAAGTTTAGGGTTGAGAAATTTAACAGCCAAAACTACCAGTTATGGAAGATGCAGATGGAAGATTATTTATATCAGAAGGATCTATTCCTACCATTGA
>ML793832.1:131444-157362 GCA_009831015.1 Picea engelmannii
AGGAGACTGTGAGAGAAAGAAGAGGAAGTTACAATGGGTTTTGCTGTAGGTTGTATCCCTTCATTTTGCTGGATAATAATAAAGAAAGGACCTGGCAATTTCTCTGGTGGACGTAGCCCACACTGGGTGAACCACGTAAATATCTGTCTCTCTTGTATTGTGTATCTTCTGTGTTTTATTTCCACATTTGTTTTATTTTATTGCTCTGCGGTCCTGTTTTTCTAACATTTATCAGCACCAACTAAAAAGATAGCCAACTCCACGAGAGTACCAACTCTCAATACAAGACCTAGCTTGAAAATATCAACACCAACTGAGATGTGAGGAATCCAACCCTCAAGTACAAGACCTAGCTTGTAGACAGAAGACAATATGTCCAACATGTACCAATAACTAGTCACAATATGTACCAATCACCTTGTACTATCAACCATGTACATCAATCACTCACACAACCTGTACCATCACAAGTGCATCAACTATGCACAACATAACCTGTCACATCAACTTGTCTCATCTATCAAATAAGATATGATCTCATGGATCTCATGCTCATGATCACAATAGAAATAGACAACATGAAGACCATATACCAAATACCAACAACAAAATACCAATTGTATCCCTCAACAAATATGATATATGCAGTAATACTGAACATCCAATACCATCTCAAGAGCTAAAACCTAGCTCACAAAACATACCTCAAACAAGATGTGTTGTATCTCTCATAAATAGAATCCAACCATGCATTAAAGATTATGCCAATATAACCAGCTATGAACCAGTACTAAACTTCAATAGATCTGCCTCAAATCAACTCTACAACAAGACCTAAACTTCCAAGAGGGTATCCAACAGATTTACAAGCCAAACCCTCAACCAGATTCATAGATTCAACACTACACATATGAAAACCATATATTTTTATTCTTGTAGCCATGGATCTATTACAGATTTGTTTCTCTAGCCATGATTCTATTGCCATGATCTTGTTGTCGTGATTCTGTTGCCGCAGTTCTACTTCCACAATTATGTTGTCCCATTTATGTTGTCATGATTCTGTTGTCACAATTCTACTATCTTGATTATGTTTTCATGGTTTTGTTGTTGCTATTCTGTTGTCATGATTCTACTACTGTGGTTTTGCTTCCACGATTATGTTATCGCGGTTTTTCTACCGCGATTTTTCTACTACGATTTTTTTGTCGGGAATTTGTTGCCGCGAATTTGATCTATCAATAATACCTTCCCAAATAACCTTTCACAAATGGATATTCAATTATGTTCAAAAATAATTTGCATAAGAGACCTTTGCTCTCTTATTTATACTCTCCAAGTAGGTTTCTCTAGGGGTTATCTTCTAACCAACTTCCTTCTTTTAGGGATAACCCACTTCTAACCACTTTGTCCACTTACAACCACTTTATCCACAAATAGTAATCTCACCACTTCTAGTTGCAACTAATTTATTTTTAATTATTTTGTTTTTGCAACAACTTAACCCATGATTAACTCCTAGTTGCAACCACTTTGACTAGTAAAATTCTTCTAGGAGCTTCCACTTTGACTAGTAAAATTCTTCTAGGAGCTTCTAGAATAAATTGACTTCTTTGACCTTATAGGGGCTTCTAGATAACTCATGAGGGTTCTCCAACTTCACTAAGCCATACCTCCTCAAACGTGAGGAACTACGTGACATACTACATATCACTAGAAATGGTACGACATGTATTATCCATCTAGAATAGTCTCACCTGCAAATTCACTGATCTTCATTACATTATTCCTCAACCAAACTTGGGTTCCTTAACCACATTGCTAGGATTACTCGACCACTTAACCATTTGGACTTTACAAAGTGTCTTTTCGTGAGGGATTTCATCATAAAGGGACCACTTTAGGAACTTTATTGAAGAGTGTCTTCCCTTAAGGGCTTGCGCCATAAGGGGACCACTTTGGATTTCATCCATTTGGCACTTCCTATCAACCATGACATGAAATCAATGATATAACTCCCTTTGACATCAATATTGACGTCAATGACAACACATCACTATGACACCACTTGACATCAACCCTTTGACATCAATTACATCAATGACAACATAATCCAACAACCAAGACATCAATGATACAAGCACATCATTATGAAAATAATTGACATGAACCCTTTGACATCAATCCTTCGACATCAATGACAACATAGTACATCAATAATAATTGATAGGAAAAGGAAAGTATAATTGCTGAAAATTACTATGCATAGAATATTAATTCATTCTATTTAATAAATTGCTTGATATTTGTGATTGAATTGGTAAGTGTAGACAATTATAAGATCATTTTGTATGTTTTTGGTACATATTGCAATGAGAGTATATTGTATAGGAAATACTGATAATTTGTTGGTTGAATGCAAGATGAAGCATTGCAAGAAAAGTGGTATTCAGTATGGTGTTGGTGAAAGCCATAAGAAAGACTACATCCTACTATTGCAACAACCATGAAAATTATGAGATAGAATTTCATATTTTGGGAAAAGTTGAATTCCTTATCAAATAAATTTGAGTTTCTAAATGAATTTTTTATTTATAATATTCCCTCATAATAAATGTATGTGGGTGATACAGATGAGATAATATTGATTAAAGTTGGAATTCTTGGGAAGAACAACTATTGTTGGAGACACTAGAGCCCTATAAATGTAGAACCTTGGTGGGGTTCTAATAATAAGTTGGCACTCTCCTTGTGTGTGAAATCCTTGGCAAGATGTATCATTGAGGGACTGTGTAGCAGTGAAGGGATACATGATCCTGGAAGGGTGAGTGCAAGAAGGAAGAGGAAATTCATGAGTGATTATGGCATGAGAGCTATAATCATGAGGGTCTGTCAAATGGAACAATGAGATGAATTATTTCATGAAGAAACTCTATGGAATAGAGAAAATGACTTCCAGCTACAGTATGAATACATGAATTGGTGCTTGCAAAGTAGAGCACCAAGGAGACAACAAGCTTCCAATAGCAAAGGCTTGGAGATTTTTGAATAATTTTGAATTGTACATGGTATATAATGCACTGAGGACAGTGTATAAATAATGGGTAGGGGAATGCAATACCCCAAGTTGAACCCTAGTTGTAAATGTAAATATGTTTTATAGGATGGTGAGACGGGTTATTAAAGGCTAGAAGGATTATGTGATTATTAGGCCAGAGAAACTAGATACTAAAGGCCATTGAGCCTATTATTGTAATATGTAAACACTCATATCATTAATAAAGTACTTCATTGTTGCAGACCAACCCACAAATGAGTAAGGGGGATAAAATCTACTAGAAAGGTGTCAAGATCAATTCTCGCTTCTGCGTTTTCCCTCCCCTTTCTATTTTCCCAACTTATTTTTTCCATTTATTTTCCCTCTTCTATACTTACCCTCGTTCCCCTTTTCTTTTCTCCCTTCTCTTTTCCCTTTCTAGTTACTATACTTAGCCATTTTTGAAAAACAGTGGGTTCATAGGTTGGTGGACTCGTGGATCTTCACCTCCATGCATACTCCCATATCATGAGTCCGACCGACCATTGTTTTATTATGTACTTAACCTTTTTTGCAACCACGGGTTCACGAGTTCAAGGTTTCATATTCTAAATTCTGTGATATCCATTTTGCACCCAAATATATGTGATCTACATTATGACCGTCAGACTTGTCGTGGGTACCAAGATCCTAAGTATCTTTTTTCTCCTGTATTGAGTCCGACCGACCATAGTGCAACACTTAGCCTATTTTCAATCATTCGCAACCGCGGGTTCGTGGGTTCATAAAAATTCCCAAATCCTAATTTCTCTTGTCCGTCCATGCCAACTTCGTGCTTTTCCTAATACACATTTAGCATGGTTTAATGCTAATAATTCATCATACAGGTTCCATAAAGATTGTCATTAATAAGCGAAGGGCTCGAAGATATTTCCCATTAAAACGCATTAAAGCATGATTTGCCAAAGATTGTATTGTTATCTCTCTCAAGAGTTCATTTCAAGTATTATTTGGTTAAAAGAACGCTCTTGTCAACCTATGGTAGTAACAGATCGAAAACAGGTCTGCGGTGATACTTTGGATATTTTTGGGCATGAAGACCAAAACTTTCAGTGGTATAGAGTGTATTCTTACTATTCATCTCCCTCTGCTAAAAAATAAGTGATCTGGACATCCAAAATTGCTCGCGCAGGGTGTGTCCCTGAGTTTTTCGACTGAAAGGAACTGGTTGCATGGTGTGTTGAGAAATATGTATCGAGTCAGTGAATCATACAACTCCAGGATCATTCCCGCAACTCTCTTTCACTGCAAATATTTTGTAATATGTTGAAGCTCCCTGAGCCAACACTTACCTTCAAAGGAGAGGATTGCAGGGATTTCCTGAAAAGGCATGACAACGGCCTGGACCTCTTGCCTAAGTTCTTGGATAATATTGTGGTTGTCCTAGAAGACATTACCAGGATTCAAGTTGATTCATTTAAAAACCCCTTTAGGGAAATTTCTTGGTTGTTTACCAGGATGATAGGCCAAGAAAGCACCACCACTATTTCCCGAATGATTCTTTATATTTTATATTTTACAGTTAAAGAGAAAGTTATTTTCGATTGGGGAAAACCAAATTCCATTAAAATATCCTCCCAATTGTCACAGTACAAAAAAGAAAAGAAATTATTCATGGCTTCTTATTTGGTGTTTGTGATAGCATATTGTTGTCAATTTCCAAAATTGTCTATTTGTAAGAGGGTGAACTGTGAACTTGATTTGGTTACCTTCTGGTACCAAGAATTGTGGAGACACAAGGCTTCTTTTCATTTTTATGAAGTTTAAAATGATTTCATTTCAGTTTTCAAAGGATTATTGTTTGGTAAAGATACCCCCAGAATATCCAACTAGGAAAATAAATTCTTGGATAAAAAGGGGACGCTAGAGAAGATGGAAAATCATAATGTTATCATGATTTTTAGCTCCATGGAAAATCCCTCTTTTATTCCATGCCATGTATCTGATAAAATGTTTATCACAGAAGTAGCAAGGCAGTATACTTTCTGGCTGCACTTTTCCATGAGAAACGGAAAAAGCAATTCATACCCTTTCCTTGGAAAATTGGAGACTTTATATTCAGGAATATAAAAAAAATCGATGAGTTTGTGAACCACTTCCACAATGTGAATATGAAATATGTTGAAAATATAAATGGGTTTGACCCTAACGGAATTTTCATGGAACATATGCTAGCAGTAAGATTCAACAACTCATTTATTCATATTGTTCTGAGTGAAGAAGAAGATAACAAATTAGGTGCTCCTTCTCACAATGTTAGTGACTTGGAAACAATACTTAGTAATAACAAGTTTTAAAAGAAGAAAGGAAAGGGTCCTAGTGATAACAGTTCTTAGTCCCCAACTGTTACTCCTAAAACTACCACATCTCAGAGCAATGCTCCAATGGCCCACCCATCTAAATAAGTTACTAATAGTTGTTACGAGGAAAATCTCTATATGGCTAGGGTAAACCATAACAGTTGGAAATGACTGCAGAAATCAACTCTATTCTCAAGTAAGCTATATAAATGAATATGATATCAAGACAAGATAAAAGGCCTACCCCGTTAAGACGTTCGATGAAGTCCATTGTTGAGCACATGACCGAAAGCAATATACTTGCAACTATTCCTCAACAACCAAGAAAAGAAAGCATACAGTGATAATAAATGATGTTAGCACATTCAATAGAATAATCCATTAATAAACATGACAAATACGCCCATGGAATAATAATTCAAATATTTGCAAGATATCAATTGGATGGGAAAACAATATTTCTATTAATATATGATCAGCAGAAGTGAAAATGTTATAGACTTCCATGTCAGCATAGTTGAGAACTGAGAAACTAAGTTCCATCCAGCTTTGCCTCCACCACTTCAATCCTCCACCCAAGGCAAGCTCATAGAAGAGAGACAATGAAGTTCTCAATCAATAATGGAAGAGCTTGGGGGTTGAACATTGTGTTCAGACTTAAAGGACAAAGGGATGTAGACACAATATGAAGTAAATAATTTCTCTATAGTAACTTTTCTCTCAAAGTTGAATTCTTTCTCCTCTTTTGCATAGATCGGAATTGGCCCATTTACAGCCTTCAAATAGAAATGAAGGGTCGAATCAGAACATTTCCAATATATGGAAGGCCAAGGATCACAGATCTCTTGTCGTGACATGGAAACCCAACTTCATTTTTCATTTTTGGGCACAAATCCCAATGTACGAGGGTTGTATTGGAGTAGCCTGTGTATACACATATTGTATAGTAGCCAAGGTGTGTACATGTGGAAAAAATGTATTTTTAGCTCTGGTATTTGCAAAAATGGATGACAAGTCTACATAGGGAAATGGAAAAAGGCCTTCTGTGCAAGATTGCACAGGGTGAGGAAAATATTGCTATAACATATGCCCCCTAATGTGTGAGTTCATAGGAGTATATGTGATGGCTGAAATACATTATAAACAACCCAGAAGTGGAGTGATGGGGAACTAGCTAGAAGAACTAGTTTCTCATTACATTCTGCACTGACTTTGCATGCACGACTGCCAATTTTAATTACACTGCAGATCCATGTGAAAAGATACCAAAAAACTGTTTGTGGCCATGAATAGGAAAATACAAATGCGGTTACATTCCAAAGTATGTCGTAGTCACAAACAAGGCCCAGTAGAACCAGTCTCAAAACTAATATGAATATATATGTATACAATGGAGTACAATCTGATATCCCATGATCACTGAATTCATATAAGTATTGGTCCAATGAAAAGAAAGAAACAACTCAAGAAAGTTTTGGCCACATACTGATGTCTTCAAGTCTTCTACACAATCCACCAAAGATTTAAGTCTACATCATGTAAATAAAGGAGTTGAGGTCAAACACAATGAGGTTAACAATATTGAGGTATATTGTTAACAAACGCGAGACAACCTACTGATAATGAAAGTAGGTATCAAGGTACTGAGTACAGTCTTACAAATGTGAATAAACCATTCAGTGCCAAACACCTGAAGAATTCATCAAACAGGAGACATTGATGTATTCGCAACTGTCAACAATGAGAGAACCTGCCACCAATGACTGCAAGCCTCAAGGTACTCAAACGAATCTAGGTCTCGTTTCCAAAATAGATGAGCTAAAGTTGATGGAAGGAGACTCGCTGAAAGGAGATCATTAAGGAATTGTTGGCATAGGGGTAGACCTGGGGTTCAACGCTTCAACAACACACCAACAAAACCCTAACTATCGACCCTTTCGGCAACACCTGCGAAGCATATGAAGTCTCACTCGAGGTAGAGGCAGGAGGGGTTGTAGGACTCAAGTTTCTACAACCTAGCTGGGACACAAATCTGTGATCACAATACTTAATAGAGAACTTAGCCAATAAAATTCATTAGTCTTTAACCCCTGTATGCACATCGCAGGTTAAAACCCTAGTCACAGAACAACGCAAAATTAATCAAGATCTAGCGTATCTAACCATTTAACACATAGAATTAAAGCAGATATAGCATTCATTCACACCATAAAGCACTAAGAATTCATAGATCCATTTATCCTACCAGTGCACTAACAAAATACAAGAAAAATATAGCACAAAGCACATAACACAGGATATGCGTGGTTCACCCCAGTGTGGGGCTACGTCCACCAACTCTTCTTCTTCTTGATTAGCTTCTTCCAATATTCTTACATGCACAGAGACATAAATCCAACTCCACATAGGGCAGGAGATCTGTGTGCACCTCGCTAGATCCTCCTTCCCCGAGTTAGGTCAAAACACAGAGCCTTTACATAGTCGATGCAAAAAGCACTACAAACCACTTGCACTTATCTATGCAAGTCTCAACATACGGTATGAACAAAGCATTCACAACCATTTACACCTAACACACTGGCCTACTAGTTCTTGCACAATGCCCATTTAGATCTAGTAACTCTAACTACTTCTTACATCGCCTAGATACTTAGTTATACTTTAAAAAGGGGGCCTAAAAATGGGTAAGACCCATGGGCTGACATCCCATACCCATTACATAAACCCTAAATCCAAAAATCCCGCAAAAGGGGTTGAGATCCCGCGATCTCTACTTCGCTTGGGTGCTCCATCTTTGACCAGCCTGTCGAAGTCCCAAAATGGTCAAACATGACCAAGGTTCTCCAAAACTTGGTCGAGGGCCAACAAGCCCCCAACACTCACCTGTGACTCGTCATGAGTCACTATGATATGGGAAATTCTGCTTCGAAGGCCTCGCACTTGGCTCGAGCTACCTCAACTTGCTGCTTCACTAGAGCCTCCTACTTGCTGAACTCCTGAATGACTTTCTCGGTGGCAGGTCCTTCCAAGTGTTGTTTTGTTGTGGTGACCACTTGTTCCAGTTGTGCACCTCATCCCTCGATCTCTTCAAAAAGTGTGCAGGCTTCGTCCTGTACCAGTTGGAGTCTCTGGGTCACTTCCATGACTCTATTCTGGACAACATTGACCAGTTGCTGAACTGCGTGCACCTCCTGTGACCTTTTCATATTTTCTACCATTGAAAGAAGTTTTAGTTGTGTTTTCATTGTTGATGCCTTTTGCTTTGCCTCCTAGAGTTGTGCTTCTAATGTTATTAGTTTTGGGTCCTCTGCAAGGCACTCATAGGTCTGCACACTTCAGTTACTGAGTTTCTTGTATTCTAACACCAATGCCTTGATTCTTTTGACTGCACTCTGGGCAGTTTCTTCCCCCTGATCTTGCAGTTCCTGTGGAGTGCTTGACACTGCTTGTAGTTCTAGTTCTACTACTCTTGCTTGAAGCTGTTGAATGGCTTCAGTAAGCTTCCCCACTTGGCTCTTGGTTGTCTCTTCTTCCATCGGTGCCAATACTGGCATGGAGCGAAGTGCTCGAGTGACTTCTTCTTTAACTCAAATTTGCTCTGCAAGCAGCTGATATTTCTCTCTCTGGATATTCTCTCTGTCCTCTTCAAACTTCGCTTAGAGGTCCTCTTTCTCTTGCTGCGCAACCTGACATTTCTCTAGGGATTCCTCCTTTGCTTACTTCAAGGCCTCTGTGGCCTATTCTTTTTCCTCCTATACTCAATGAAAGAGAGCCTCTATCGCATCTGCTAATCTACATAATTGGGCAAGCTCATCTCCTACTTATATACCCCCTGATGACAATGACGCAGTAGACACTGCGTGGCTCAAATAGAGAGCCTGTTGTACCCCTTTGAGATTTGCCTCGATCCTGCCATACATTGTCTCATGTTTGGCTTCGTTTCACTGGAAAATGTCCTCTGAGGTATCTGATACAATTGCAATGATGAGGTCAATATCATCCACCATAAGTACAGTCTGTAATTGAGGCTTATGGGCTCGTGACTTCTTCCGTGTTGAGGGTTTCTTTGGGGAAACCTTTCTTTTCTTTGATGTTTTAGCCTTTGTAAGGGGATCTTTAGGCGATGTCACTTCTCCCTTTTCCTTCTTTTCTTCTTCCCCTATCTCTTCTTGGTTTACTTCATCACCTCCTCTTCCTCTAGGTGAATCAGGCGCAGTTTCCTCCGATGCATTGTTTAGTTCCTGCTCTTCTTCCTTATTTTTCTTCTTGCTATTGCTAGGTCCATCATACTCTTCTCGGGTGACTACAGGGATTCTAATGAGGTCAGGGTAGGAGAGTTTTGTCTGTTCAACTGGTACAATAAATTCTGCAGGCTATTCTTGGTTATTTCTCCATATATTCCTCGGTGAGTTTGTAATAGGATTGGAGCTCTTCCTTATGTTCGTACCCACGCGCAGTGATGTAAATGAAGTGCTTGTCTGCATGGAACTTTTCTATTGGTACGATCCAATGGAGTGTATTCAGAGTCATGTGAGGGAAATATTCAATGGCCCTCTTCAGCTACAAGTAATAGGTGTGGAACACTGCATTTGACTACCATTACTTCTCCATGTCTCTCGAATACCACAGATTAGTGAACCTTGCAGCCAGTGGTTCAGACGACTCAACTTTAGGGAAGGTCACTGCCTCCGACATCTCCCAAGCAACAAAGACAATGAGGATCAACAACCAGCTCAAGTGAAACTCATATCCCTATTCCTATGCTTCTCAGAAATCCTTCTCTAACTGGTTGATGAGGTAGCTCACCCAGTTCATCTGCATTCCTTCAATGCACTTTCCTGCGAGGTCGACGATGAACCCCGTGACCTGCGTTGGTATATTCTTCCTAATGATATTACCTGCTATCAGCTGACAATATAGGCACACTGCACCATTTTGGATGGAGGATAACTTGTATCCATGCTTCCCCTTCTCTACATCGTCGTAGGTGTCTTTTATTCATTGCATCGGGGAGCGATCTGCAGCCTTCCCTCGGTAAAAATATTGAGGGTCCAGTCCTTTCATACTCAATCTAGTGATCTGGTGGATCAACATCAGATCTACAGTGATGCACCTATCCAACCACATGTAACCTCCATGGTAGAATGATAGGAGGAGTTTAACGAATGCATTAACCTCCTGATGTCTACTGAAGTGTGGTATCTTCATCACATTAAGGATTGTTGATCTTGTGATGTCCATGGTCCATGGCTGGGGGAATATCTTCAACTTCTTCCTCATTATATTTTTCAAGTACTTATGTTGTGCGAGCATTCAATAATTCTTGTGGTATCCTAAGTTAAAATCACTGATCTTGAGCGTCAAAATTTGTCCCAACTACGGTCCAAGTGCGCGTATCCCCTTCGGGAGGTACGCAGTGATCAGTGTATAGTCCAAGTCTCTCGGGATGTTTTCATGACTAACCATGCCAGCCAGCCAGAAGCAGGATATATTTGGGAAATATCGACGGGATGAGCTTCGCATTTGTCAGGTCGTTGCCGTGCTTACTTATTTTCTCTATCGCAATTCAGGATGGCCCAAATCAACGTGAAGTCGACAGGGATGCTTGCAATCCTCTCGTCAATGAGGCCTATACTCCTACAAACATGACCTTCTCAACCATGAGAACTATTAGGATCTCCTCTACAAAATTCTCTACTACTCTACATTCTCCTGACATACACACTCGAGATTAGATATCTCAGGTGGCGAAAAGACACTCAAGGTAAGAAAATCGGGTGGCGAGGTCTCAATAAGCACAGTGTGATAGCAATCAATTCTCTATGGGATCGGATAATTTGAAAAAGTGTTCATGGTGATAAATTTGATGGATTAAATAAGCACCGTCATAATGAAATCCTCCAATGGGCAGGAATGCCTCAATCAATATGATTCCATCCATTATAGCGCGGTCCCAATGGTCCAAAGCCGATTTTTTCGGCAATAATTGTGTTTCTAGATGTTCTGGAGCATCATTCTAATAGTCGGGATGCCTCCAATGGTCATATAGCTTCGCAATGGCGAAGTGTCGGTCTGCATTGTTCTGCTATTCCGATGAGGTTCAAGTTCTGCAATCCTTCCTTCTGCAAAGTCCTCTCTGGAACCTCTTGAAAATTTTCTAGATTTGCTTTCTTCTTACTGATCTTTCTTGCTTTCTTTCCTGTGATCTAAGTCTCTAGATTCCTCTTTCCATTCTTGTTCTTATATTCTCTTAGCATAGTAACTTCTCACTGCTGAGGGTCTTTCATAGGGTTCGAGGATAATACTTATTCTCTTACTGTTTCTGGAGTAGGTTCTCTTCTCTCCTACATGGATAAGTTCTTTAAGCCTTCTTGCATTCTTTCAACTTCGACAACCAGATCTATGGCCCTCAGTTGCTTCGAATTGTCCTTTTGTTCTTCTATTAAGCATGTTATTCTTCTAGCCATGAAATCCCTTAATTCTTTCTTTTTCTATTCTATGGCTTCCTTTTCTTCTTTCCTTCGGATTTGATATCTCTCAATCCAAGTCCTTCCTAACAAAAGTGAAAAAGGAGTGTTGTTCTCAACAAAATTAATGACCTCGAATTCTTCTTCTATTGATGTTCCATGAGCACTCATGGGTACATGAGTAAGTCTTCCACATAGGGTTATCATCTTTTCTTTAAACAATCCTATTCCTCCCAATGAAGGAATCATAGCAGGCTTTTCCAAAATTTCCCAAGCACTTTCTGGCATAATGTTCACCTGTGTTTTTGCATGCAATATACAGTCTATGTCTAAGTCTCCTACTCTTGTTTCTATGCACTGCTTCTCTTTTAATATCTCTGGTAAACTGATGTCTCTTTGATCATTCAATGTTTCTTTCATTTGAAATAATATAGTCTCTGATTCTTTCTTGTTCTTTAGCATATTCTTAGTCTCTTGACCTTCCTCATGGTTTTCTTGTCCCATGTTCATCTTTTCAACTTTAGCAATCATTCTAGGGCAATTCAAAACTTCATGTCTAGTAGATTTACAAAAAAGACAAATAGGACCTCAACCAGGGCATTCCTTAGCAATATGTCCTGGTCTTCTGCAATTATAACAAAGAGTCAATCCTCTCTTTCTCTTAAATGATCCCCAACCTTTCATGTACTGCACACTGGGATCACAGTGATGGACCTGCAAAAAATTATTTCTAGGATCTTGCATCCACTTGTTAGTCCAATAATTATTTCTATGCATAGGAATAACATATCTTTCACTATTTCTATCAGATTTGTTCATATCACTTCTTATTTCTTCTAGTTGTGCCCTAGTTTTCATACTAGGACAAAATCTACCAAACATACCTAGATTCATTCTTTCAAAACAAAAATTTCCACTTATCTTACCTCTATCAGAGCACAAAGATTTAAATCTTACCTCTTTTCTTCAGATCCGACTCCCTTCTTAGCACAGAGCTTCACAGGTCAAGTAGAGTACTATGCACTACAACAATAGATCTATGCACAAAGATTTCTCTTTTCTTTAGTTCCCAGCAATCACAGTTTCATGTCCCAACAATGGAACCATTTGTTGGCACAGGGGCAGACCCAAGGTTCAACGCTTCAACAACACACAAAAAAAACTCTAACTACTGACCCTTTCGACAACACCTATGAAGAAGATGAAGTCTCACCCAAGGTAGAGGCAGGGGGGGGGGGTAGTAGGAATTAAGTGTCTACAACCTAGTTGGGCCATAGATCTGTGATCACAATACTTAACAGAGAACTTAGCCAATAACATTCATTAGTCATTAACCCATGTATGCACATCGCAGGTTAAAACCCTAGTCATAGAACAACACAATATTAATCAATATCTAGTGTATCTAACCATTCATCACATAGCATTAAAGCATATCTAGCATTCATTCACACCACAAAGCACTAAGCATTCATAGATCCATCTATCCTAATAGTGCACTAAGAAAATACAAGAACAATATAGCACAAAGCACATAACATAGGATATACATGGTTCACCCCAGTGTGGGGCTACGTCCACCAACTCTTCTTCTTCTTTATTAGCTTCTTCCAATCTTCTTACATGCACAAAGCCACAAAGCCAACTCTGCATAGGATAGGAGATCTGTGTGCACCTCGCCAGATCCTCCTTCCCCGAGTTAGGTCAAAGCACAGAGCCTTTACATAGTCTGTGCACAATGCACTACAAACCACTTGCACTTAGCTCTGCAAGTATCAACATACGGTATGCACAAAGCATTCACAACCATTTTCACCTAGCACACTGGCCTACTAGGTCTTTCACAAAGCCCACTTAGATATAGTAACTCTAACTACTTCTTACATCACCTAGATACTTATTTATACTTTACAAAAGGGGCCTAAACATGGGTAAAACCCATGGGTCTACATACCATACCCGTTACATAAACCCTAAATCCAAAAATCCTGCAAAAGGGGGTGAGATCCCATGATCTCTGCTTCGCCTGGGCGCTCCATCTTCGACCGGCCTGTCCAAGTCCCAAAAATGGTCAAACACGACCAAGGTTCTCCAAAAATTGGTCAAGGGCCAACATGAATCTCTCATCATTCAACACAAGTTATAAAGCAAGAGCTTCATGATTTGGAGGAAATCGAACGAAGAACATGTTCACAAACCAACGACCCTGTGCGTCTTTCGCGTGTTCCAAGTGCAAGTAGTACATGAAAAATACCCTTTGAATAGCAACCAATGAGGAAAATTGTTGACAAAGGCGAGGAAACCACCAATAAGGCTAATGGCATCCAAGACACTGCATGAATCCCAATGTGTGAATAGATGTCTTTTTTTTGAACACAAGGGAAACCACCTAGTCAACGACCAATGATGGAATGTCGACTGCTGGGTTCAAGGTTACCTACCAATGATGAAAGTAGGACTAGGGTGCATGATAAGACCATAGTATCATGTGACTCTGAGACAAACTGAGGGTATGGCTGACATACAAAGTCAAGAGTTCTGAGAAATGGTTGACACAGGTTGATAGACTTCCTTTGAGAAAGAGCATGAGACATATGGAAGACTCTGGCAACATAAACTCAATGATGAAACCGTGAGATGCAGGAGGAATCAATGAAATTCTCTATAGGGACTAGAAGAGTAAGCAATTAGTACAGAAGACTCGTTGTAACAAGCTTAACTTCCTAAGGCCATGCTAAACCCAAAATTATGATGACGAATGGACTCAATAACTATGCGCTCTGTTCAAAGGTGACACGATTGCTGCCAATATAAGATAATACTCCCTTCCCACCCATCTTTTTTTGGTTTTTCATAGACAAATGAATTCTATGATACAGAGGAGGAAACGAGTGTCACAAGTAAGAAAAACTAGTTCTAGCAATGGAACATACCTATTCTCAATGCAAGGAGATGCATGTGGGATATGGACACTCAGGGGAATGTTCCCTCATGGGTATAGGGTGTCAAATTGTGAAGGATATAAACGAGGCTCTGCTTGGATGAGGATGAAAAAACTGTTGAGGCAAACATTTTATAATGAAAAATGAGAACCAACTATAGGCTCAATACTACAAGCAAGCGCATGAGATGCAATCACAACTTAACGCCAAAAAATGTCCTTTTTCATGATATTTAGTCTAGTTGGTGTGAAAAGGGGATAAAATTGTACAAAATAGACGTCCTTTCAAATCCAATTTACGAGTGTGAAAGAGACAAGTTCACTCGGCAATATTTTTGCTTTATGAAAATGAGTCAGAAAAGAGATTAACTAAGACTCATGACCTTTCAAGTCCAATTTAGTGAGTGTGAAAGGGACAAATCACTCAGGAATATATATATATATTTATATATATTTAGACGATTCAGAAAAGAGCTTAAATCATACTCATGGATGTTGTTCTAAGTAGCATGTAATGGGGGAGGCTAAGGCTCCCGTGCAGGACTTCTGTAAAAGGTCAACAACTTATGAAGAGCTGACACAAGCTTGGGAAAACCCAAATATTTCCAAGTCGAGGAGGATAAAATACTTGCAGAGGTTACCTTATCTACAATATATCGAATAATGCCCCTTATCTGGAAGGGTGTATAAGAAGGAAGTTGAGGCTCTACAAGATCACTCCAATCAAAGGAAACCACCCTAGGATTTGGAGGGAGCATACTCAAAGAGAGTGGAATTCTCCCTAGTGAAGAAGGTACATAACTAGAAATGCTAAGGACATGGTCGAAGGATGCATCACCCTCCAAAAGAAGAGTGGGATTGACCGAAGATTGCATTGACAATGTCACTTCCTTAGGATTGTCACTCTCCAAGAGAATATTGGGATCGGATGAAGATTGCATTAGCATGACCACTTCTTCAATCGTTGGTTGAATAGGATGCGAGACAACAAGGTCAAGAGATGCATCACCCCCAAAAATAGGAGTGGTGTCGGTCAAATATTGCATCAACAAAACCGCTGGTTGAATAGGATGTGAGACAACAAGGTTAAGGAATGCATCAACCCCTAAAGGAAGAGGGGTGTCAGTCGAAGATTGCATCAGCATGACTATTATATCAACCAAAGAATTTTGGGAAGCCAAAGACGACTCAGAACCCAAAGGCCCCCCAGGAAAGGACCATGCTTCTTGTACCACAACAGTAGCAAGTCACAAATGAGTAAGGTGATCTCCTTTTCAAAGTTTACAAAGGAAATTGGGCTTACGTCTTACACGTCTAGGCTTATCAATCATATGAATTCCCCTAGCATGACTTGCAGTGGCTAGTGACATGATCCCATCATGGCTTGCAGAGGCTAGTAGAAAATACCCAACTTGACTGGCAGAGGTTGGCGATGAATCTCAAACATGACTAGTAGAGGTTGTTGATGTATGTGCAATGTGATTAGCGATGACTAGACTTATGCCCCCTGTGTGACTTACAATGGCTGTTTGTCAGTCTTCAACATGACTAGTAGAGGTTGTCGACCCATCTCCAACGTGACTAACAAAGGTTGGTGATATAATTCCAATATGTGACTAACCCTCACAAGACGCAGTCTAGGAAGGTAGGATCCAAGGATCGTTAAAATAGGAACTGCGGAAAGGAATGGACCTCTCTAAAGAAACAGTCCTACTGGACATGGCATAAAAATGGTGAATCGGTTCCATGAAGTTGAAAGTGACCATAAGGGAAGAATACATTCCAACACCAATATTCTCAGTTGTCAGCTGAGAATTATCGATCACGGGGATCGACGGTCCAATAGATGCATTGGGACTAGCATACGCAAAGGATAATTGGTCAATCATCATGATCTTCCCATCATGAGGAAAACAAAGAGTATGGAAGACAGATGATACAACGGAAGTCATAGCATAGGTCCAATTGCATCCTAGTAACAAGTTATAATCAAGAGGCGCATCAAGTACCTCAACCTACACCTCTACTATCTTCCCACTTCACTTTACTGGAAAGGAAGGAAGAATACCGTGAGAGCGGAAGGAATGACCATCAAAAGAAGTCAACAAGTTCGATGATTTAGAAAGAGTCATAGAATCGAGAGCTTTCCAATAGATCAGGGACATCACACATGTAACATCGCCTTCATCAACAACTACATGTTTAATGGTATACTTTGAGTACCCCACATGGATTTGGAATGCCACATGGTAAGGCAAGTGAGGCTTCACATCTGTGACATCAAACTTGATAACTTTTGAGACACTGGGTTCTAGAGATACTAACGTAGATAGTAAGGCATTCCTCTATGAAGGACATGTTTGGAGTACCTCCAAAGCTGACATCACACAAGGGGTTTGACCCAGGTCCTCAACAATAGAGTAGTTATGGGTGGCTCTAGCATTTGGAATGTGGGTAGAGCACTTGAGTACTCCTTTTGGAATACGAGGTGGTGGCTCTGGTTCTTCAATCTGTAAAGTCATATCTAGAGGAGGAGGAGGTGATTTCAGACCAGGTATAGCCTGTGAAGAACTATAATCTCGAGATCGAGTGGCTACATGAACTTTAGAAATGACCATATTGATACACAAACGGTCACCATCTTGCAACGACGGGTTTTGACTCCCACCATCTGCATTTCCAGTGTTTGAGGAGTTTGAGGCCATGTGTTGGTTATGTGGGAAAGGATTTCTCATCACGACAGGCGGTAGAGATAATAGCCTCACAACTTCCGCAAGTTTGGGGCATAAATGAGTGAGGTGATCGTCTGTACAAAGCTTACAGGGAAATTTCACCTTACTTCTTTCTTTCTTTCCCTCTCTAGCATTATTGTTCATCTTTTCATTATTACCATTGTCCTTGGATTTATTATTATTTTTCCCACCCTTATGATTATTATTATGTCCTTTCTTCTTATCCTTGCCTGGTTGTTGGTTACCATTTGGGCCAGTCGACGATTGCACGGAATGTACATCCGTCGACTGAGTGGGATTGGAAGACACATACAAAGTTGGCCCTCCTACAGACTGGTTTAGAGACAACTCTTTCAAATGGTCTGTCACTGAGTCTGCGGATTTTACATTGGCAAAGCCTACAATGCCATCATCATGAGGTCCAGGATTTTGTCTAGGGTCATAAGTTGACTGTGGTGCATCTGAAAGAATGTGGTATAACATCCTAGAATGAGCATATATAAGGTCTAATTGTTGGTCTTTGAAGATCACTTCTTTCTCAGTGGTAACCCTAGATCTAGCAACATCCTTCGAGATAGGAGGTTGCAAAGACTTAAGGAACCATTCTAAAATAAAGGTTGGGGGTATGGGTCTTAATCAACCTCTTATGTCTATTCTACTCTGGGATATGATTCGAGATATGAGTGGTTGTGTCCTAGCATAAAGTTGATAGAAGTTATATGCCAACATCATAACGAATGGGCTATTGGAAGTGGTTAAGGAAGACCAACACCATCTGACTAAAGGTCCCATATGCCTCCCTAGGTAGCTCGATATACCACTTCATAGCGACCCCAATGAGGAAGCATTGAAACAATCTTAACCAAATGGAATCATCATTAAGGTAATTCGAAGAGAACCATAGGTGAAAGGTGGTGACATGATCACCGGGATCCTCTCCATTCTTACCTTCAATTTTTTGAATGTTTGAAGGAATCTTGGTGGGGATGGGGGGCCATGTAGGATCATGAGACACATGGTCTTTCATCAACTTAGACAAGTCTGGAATATTAAGCATGGACAAAAAATGGAGACGGGGTTGTGGCATCTGGCCCCAAGCTCCTTGGAAAGATTGTGCTTGAGGAACTGCAGTCCAGCCAGGGTTTTGGTAAGAACCATGGCCCTGTGTAGGATTGTAAGACCCTCCTCCAGGATGATTCATAAGGGATTGGTTGGGATTCATTCCAGTAGAAATGTTCTGATGGGGTTTTTAAAAATTCCCCCCTAGCCAGATTGGATCCAAGTTGGGGGTTTCCCAAGGCATGAAACTAACCTCCTCCGGGTGTGAATCTAGAGGATAAAGGTGGATTCTTCATGCCAAATGTGTTGGTTGGAATCGACACTGAGGAGGTAAGGGTATATGATAGAATTTGAGCAAAATATTGTTTGCTAGGTTGGTTTCTCCACTTAGAAGCAAGGGGATTAGACCCAGGGTTAAAAGAAGGAATACCTCCCATATTAGGAGTCATTTGAGGGATCTAAGATCCACCAAACAAGAATGGAGTATAAGTAAGTGTAGTGCCCCCAAGTCTAATACTAGCATCAGGGCCAACAACTGGGATGGCATTCAAAAACTATGAAGTAAAATTTAGCATACCATAGGAAAAAGGACTAGAGGCCATAGGGAAGGACTGAACATTATAGCTTAGTGAGTGACCAAGAGACCCAAAGGGCTTTGAGGCAAGAGATTGATCATTCACTATAGGCCGATCAGTAGTAATGATAGGTTCCTCTGGCACTACAACCATTGTGGTTGCAGGAGTCGAAGGGGTGCCATTAACTATAGTAGGTGTGGGAGTCGAAGGGCTCCCAGTGTTCTGATGGCTCAGTTCAATACTCATCCTTGTAGAATCACAAGTCTGAACCGTGGAGGTGTGTGTACCACGTCTAATAACTCTACGCCTTTTAGAAGGCAAAGACTTGAAATTCGGTGGTAACTGTAACAAGCGATAGGATTGGCGGGTACGTTGGTCCGACTCCACAATGACTTAAGACTCTAAATACAAAAAATAAATCCTAAGGCCAACTAGTAATCAAAGACAACACCAAAAATAAAATGGAAAATATGCACACAAATGGGGTAAAGTGGCTAAAAGTGGCCTCCCTCCATAAAGAAGGTATGTTTTTCCCAAGAGGGTCCTGATACTCCCTGCTAAAAATTGGAGGTAACATAATCAATTATAAGGGCCCTCATGGGATTAACAACCAGTCGGTCGGATCCCCTCGAAGAGGTAATCCTCCATAAAGGTTGTGTGTTGTCTGACCCTTATCTGACCCAGGGTACCTACATAATAACCCCTGCAAGTAACCTATGTGGCACCCAAGTCAAGTAACTAAGAAACCAATGTATAACTGATGCACATGTGAGCAGTCGTAAGTCAGGTCCACTGTATGGGCAAGGTAACAAAACCCTAAACCTTGAAAGTACTGCCTCTCACGGAGGTAAAGGCACTAGCAAGATCCCCAGATATGAATAGATCCCCAAAAATATCTCTGATGCTAAGAAGGTATCGAGGGGATATCCCTTCAACCAACCTCGCTCGACCTTGTGATTAACTTCGATGTGAGCAGAGCCTCTTGATATTATCAATTATACAATGGATTTTTCCACTCCCTTTGTCATACACATATGTTGATTTAATTGCCTTGGAGAAGTTTACTCACGAAATCCTATTCCAAGGCACTAAATCCTAAGCTAGTTTTTGCACCCTAGAAAATAAAATCGTGACTAATCAATTTTAAATTATAGCATTAATTTTAATGTTTGTGCTTACTCAAAAAGGTATGGTAGTGAAACTCATGATGTTATGACTCAGCAAGTAAAGTAAATATGAATACAATGCAAAGTCCTAACTTCAATTTTCAATGAATGATGTGCTTCTTAAAACAAATGCAATTTTCAATTTCAACACTGCAATTCTAAAGTAAAAATGCAATATTTCTTTACATGCACTAAGCTAATGGCAATGACTCAAAAGATCAAAATGCCAAGCAATGCAAAATGCCTAATATTTTTGTATTTTCAATATAAGAAAAATGAAAATGCATGGACTGAAAAACAACTTGATATATAAAACTCTACTGTGTATAGAAATAGATAACTCAAGTACGATACCAAGGATCAAAACACCTAGCCCAATGTACAAGGACAATCAAAATGAAAAGGTGATGAGAAAGGCTCCTCCCAAAAGTTCAACCCTAGACAGGTTTCATGTCATCCCATGAACACTTAACAATCACTACAGAGACCCAAGAAGACTCAGCAATCAACAAAACCTACCCAGCAACCACCAAACCCAGCAAACAATAAAATAAGGTTGATGTACGTGATTGTTCAAAAAAACAGAGTGTATGTACGCAGCTTGCAGAAGGACAACCCACGTATATACGCGATTGTCAAGCAAAAAGTCGTGTATATGTTTCAAAAACAAAGTTACACAAGGGATAAGGATGAAAAACTCAGACCTAGAGTGAACAGAGTCTGTCAAGCAATGATACGATAAGAAACGCAATAGGAACGAAATCAATCTAAGGAGAAAAGTACTCCAAACCATAAGAAAGAAGATTCAATCCCCAGTATGGTCGCCAATTTTGTTACGAGGAAAATCTCTCTATGGCTAGGGTAAACCACAACAGATGAAAATGACTACAGAAATCAACTCTATTCTCAAGTATGCTATATAAACGAATATGCTATCAAGACAAGATAAAAGGCCTACCTCATCTAGACGTTCGATGAAGTCCATCGTTGAGCACTTGACCCAAAAAAATATACCTACAACTAGTCCTCAACAACCAAGCAAAGAAAGCATATGATGATAATAAATGATGTTATCACATTCAATAGCATAATCCATTAATAAACATGACAAATACGTCCATGGAATAATAATTCAAATATTTGCAAGATATCAATTGGATGGGAAAAGAGTATTTCTATTAATATGTAATCAACATAAGTGAAAATGTTACATACTTCCGTGTCGGCACAGTTCAAAACCGAGAAACCAAATTCCTTCCAGCTGGGCCTCCACCACTTCAATACTCCACCCAAGGCAAGCTCATAGAAGAGAGACAATGAAGTTCTCAATCAATAATGGAAGATCTTGGGGGTTGAACATTGTGTCCAGACTTAAAGGAAAAAGGGATGCAAACTTAATATGAAGTAAATAATTTCTCCATAGTAACTTTTCTCTCAAAGTTGAATTATTTCTCATCTTTTCCATAGCTCGGAATTGGCCCATTTATAGCCTTCAAATGGAACTGAAGGGATGAGTCAGAATGTTTCCATTATATAGAAGGCCAAGGATCACAGATCTCTTGTCGTGACATGGAAACCCGACTTTATTTTTCATTTTGGGGCATAAATCCCAATGTATGCAGGCTATAGTGAAGCAACCTACATATACACATGTTGTATGGTAGGAAAGGTGCGTACATGTGGAAAAAATATATTTTTAGCTCTGGGATTTGCAAAAAGGGATGACAAGTCTACACAGGGAAATGGAAAAAGGCCTTGTGTGCAAGATTGCATAGGGTGAGGAAAATATTGCTATAAAAATAGTAGTTCATGTGGCAGAGGAGAAAAGAATCCCCCTCCGGGAAAAATTGATAGCTCACACAAGCTTCCTCTGAGAAAAAAGATGAAAAATGTTGTGCAAGAGGAAGAAGACCACCACATAGAAAGTGAGATCAAGAGCTTCTCCCTTGAAGACATGGAGCTCGAGGTGGATATCGAGAAAATGTTTCCCATCATTAATCAACCGAGAAATATGACCCACTGGAATTCATCACTGGAAATCATTGAGAATGATACCTTCAATGAAGAAGAGTCATTTTCTTTTCAGAGCGTTGTCTTTGATAGGGAATCCAAGAAACTGATTATTGAAAAAGATGATATGAAAAATAGGAAAGTAAAATCTTTTTTAGAGGTTGACCTAAGAGATATGCGGCCTTCCCAGATTTTTAAAATTCACCGAGCAACTAGGGATGCTCTGGATGGCTCCATTGGTGATCTTGAAGTGGAAAACATGAAGTTGAAAGAAAGCATCAAGGAACTGGAAGATGCCTTAATGCCTCTTCCACTTCTTTTCATTCCTTTGACAATAGTCAAACCCACCACACCCACTGCTAAATTGAAAGGATCTTCAAGCCTGCTTACATCATCGAGGAGCTATGTGGAAAGAAATATTAAGAAAAGAATGGCATTGATCACAGAGGCATGGGAAATTTCGAAAAACATTGTTTCTTTTGGCTCGAGGGAGCATGCCTTCCATGAATATTTGCAATCCAACCTGAAGAATGAAGAAGGCTTTTACCTTTATTTTTTACTACCCTTTGGAAACAAAGTTTCCAACATGACAAAACTAAGGAGAAGAGAAGAGGATATGCCCTCCCCGAGTCAGATAAAATAGTTGAACGCGTGTTGGAACCAAAAGATTAAAAATTTGAATAGTATTGTTCAAGCATGCAACCATGCTATATCAAGGAGGGAATAATTATTCAAGAGACTCATGGAGATAGACTTATCCAAAAGTAATAATGAAGTAGAAAACCCAAATTAATCCTCAACTCATTGTTCCTAACAAAGTAGCATTTTGATGAACAAGTTGATATTTTTAAAGGGTTATCAGTTGAAAAGTTATATGGTATACTTGAATATGATGAGGATGACATAGACAATTGTCTAGTGGACTACTCCATGAAAAAATAGGACATTGAAGAAGCATTACACAAAATTTCCCTTGATTTACGAGACTTGGAGGGTGAGTTGTTCAACATCAAAATCCAACATGAGATCAACGTGGCGCCAATGAAAAATTATATTGAATAATGGTTTAAGAAACCAATCCACAAATTGACCAATGAGGGGCAAGAAACAATTGATCTGGTTCATGTAACCATTAATGAAGACAATAAAAGGAAACTAGCAAGCAAGTGAAGACAACGAGAGACCATCATAGTAAGTTTATGTTGATCACATATTTCTTTCTTTATCAATTCCTTCATCTAGTTACTCTGCTTCTTTGACTAGAAAGGTTTAACCAAAGTCTGATAAATTCTCTTTTCTTCTTTCCAGGTCTTGTTGTTCTTTTACCATCCATCATCGTCCTTCTACAAGATTAATTCTTGTGTATATTTTCTTTATGGTCTGTGGGATCCCTAATCCCAGTATTTAAGACAAACACATTTTTAAATTTCAAATAATATGTAACAAACTATATATTTTTTAGAAATTTCAAGAGAGCTATTTCGGTATTAGTTTCGACTATGCTTTGTAACTCTAAGTTTTGAGTATAGAGTATTTGATATTGACCTATCATTATCTTTATTTGATCTGCGCATGTGTCCACTCTATTAAAGTTCTCTTATGCATGTGGATCATCTTCTTTTTATTTTTATGTGATCAGAAATGTTTATTTTAAACTATGATGGATGTGAGGAAATTTTACGTATTTTCTTTAGATGTATGAAGTGTGTGGTTCCTGGTCATTTCTCAGGAAATTTCTCTAAATAGAAAACAAAAAACATTTTCCTTTTATTTTTCTTGCAATATTTATATTTATTTAATTACCACGACAGACTTCTGCAAAGTCCCATATTCTGAAATTTTATAGTCCTAAGAAAATCTTAAAGAGGAGTACTTCCTCGTGAGGTTTTCATTTCGGTCCTAATGGATTCAAGCGTCAACAAAAGGGAAAGGGGGCTAAGCATCTAGGAAGGGGATACGTTAGGGGGATTAATCCCAATGGAATATTATATTAGTATTCATTAAAGTTAAAGTTATGGATATGAATATATCCTAAGTTTCTAAAGTAGGGAAAATGGAGTCCCTTGGTTGCCATGTGTCTTAAAGGACACATGCATATATATTTGGGGATATAGTGTAATTCCCAATATTTTTTCTATCATTCATTCATCACTCTTACAATTCACTCATCCATGCTACCATCGGTTATGGTACCTGGTATTTGTTGTAGGTCGAAGAGGCGGGTTGTCAGGCCTATATGTCGAAGAGGAAGATTGTCAGGCCCATATGTCAAAGAAGTAGGTTGTCAGGACTGTGAGCAGTTTTCTCTGGGTGAGAAACTACTTAGAATTGTTCCCTGGTGCACTGGGAAATAGCTACAACGCTCTGAGACTCCTTATCTTCCCTATTGTTGAAGCCCCAGAAGGGAAGTGGGGAAACCGAGGGATTGTTGAGTAGATAAGTGGCACACTTCCTGGGTTGGGAGAGGCATGTGGGGAATGAGATATTGTAGACTAGTTGTAGAAGTTGGGCACCTTGGACTAAGAGATTCTACAAATTATCAGACTGTAGACTGGATTGGGACTCCCTTTGCCCTGGTATAGTTTAACCCCATCTCGGGGGTGACCCAATGCTAATATTATGAGTAGTGTGGTGTATGCCTGGGAGGAACGTGGAAGGTCTGCACACAATTGGTGTTTATTTCATGAGATAAGTGTCTTTCATGCGCTTATTTTATTTATTGTGTGTATAATTATGGGTCTTTGGTTATGGAATCTCTGTGATAATTGTGTTTATAAATTATTATTGTTACTCCGCTTAACTCTGTTTATATGCAGAACATATCAGTAAATTTAATGGTATCAAAATTCAAAAACTGGGTGTGGCATTGCCCAGTAGGGAGCTAGGGATGCCACAACCTTGGAGTGCGTGATAAAAAAAACTATTTTCATGTCTTCACACGAAGAAAAATAAAATTGCTTGTCAATGAAAATAAGGGTTATATCTTAGTTATCTTACTCGGAAAATGAAAATTTTCCCTCTGTCTTTTATTTACCGAGATCGTATAGAGCGCATGAAAAAGACCATACACAGACAATAAAAACATTTCCTCTCTATTTCTCATTTGTTGAGATCACATGGAGAGTAGGGAAAGGAGCATACGTAGATCAAAAAGAGTAGCAACCCAAAAATAAAATTAAAAAATGTAGCATCCCCACAATAATCCTTAGTTTAATTAATGCTTAATATATATATATATATATATATATATATATATATATATATAATATGTGGCTATGACCAAGCGATGTAATATACAAATTGTATTTCTAAATGTTAATAATAAAATGTGATGTCAGCTACTAAAGGAACATGGACAGAGATGGGGGATGAATTAATCCACAAAAGAGGGGAGGGTCTAAGAGAATGGTCAAGAGGGGTTCCAAAGGGGAATTACTCGTGTATATTAATTCAACCCATTTTTCCTAAAATTGCTATTGGTGTATGAACCTTCTAATTTTTGATTGAGTGTTCCCAAACCCAATCATTGAATGCATGTAAGAGGGTGGGTGTGAGTGGTCACATCCCATAG
>ML793832.1:173100-183242 GCA_009831015.1 Picea engelmannii
TATCTTCTGATATCTTCGATTAAGAAATTCTTAACTGCTTGTTAGTCGAAGTTATTTTTCTTATCTTTTCTTCTGTCCATCATTTAAATTACTAAAAGATCCAGTTGAGTACATTATCTCGCCCTGTGAAAGTCTTCTTTGGCATTTCTGGTTGTATCTCATAGTTGATTAAATACAGACCCCATAGCCCAATGGATGTGTAGACTGTCTCAACCAATTTATAAACTCTTTGACAACAAAACCTACAGTTTCTTTACCTAGCCTAATATCTAAAACAAAAACATAGCTAAATCATATAGAGAGATCCCTCTCTGAAGCTGGAAGGGCTAGATCCCAGCTTTAAAAGTGGTTGGATAAAGTTACCTTTGTGGATTCCTTCTTTGTCAACCTCTAGGAAATTTACAGAGTGCTAACAGATCCACATAAGCATTTCTTCCTTGAACATTTCTTCCATAAGCCTTGAAATCTACATCTTTGTGTCCAAAGTTAGTACAATTAAAACAATGACCATAAAATAAATTTACATACCTAGGAGTGAATGATATTATTTGTGGTGTAGACCTTTTGAATTCCTACCTTGGTTTATCATGATATTCTCTTCTGTTGATTCCTTCATTATGATTGAAGCTTCTTTGTTTCATGAATGTGGAATGCCTTCTATATTCATTCCTTTCTAATTCTTGTTGAGCATGATTCCTTCCTTTGAGAATTTGTGTATAACTCTTCCATTCTATTTCTTTCATCATGGAGATTGAACCTTCCTCAAAATGAACATTCTTGTATCCTAGTCCATATCTTTCATTGTATGGCCTTTGACTGTTGAGAATTTTTTCTAACACTTTGGAACTTTTCGAGTTCTTATTGCTCTTGTTGACTTCAACTCTCAATGTGATTTCCTTTTTAAGCTTCTCACACTCTTTTTCTTTCTTAATCATCTAGATCTGCATTACTTCTTCCTTTCTCTTTCCTTCTTCAAGTTGGGTTTTTAAGGAGATGTTTTCTTCTTTGAACGATTTTTCTTTCTTTCTTTCTTTATTCAACTCAGTTAAAGCACTGATTAATTTTGCATCAAGATCCACTACACCTTCTTATTCTCTTTCAAGAGTTCTTTTCTTATTTTCCATAGCCATAAAGAGTACTCTCTCTGAGTCACTATCACCTTCATCATCTTCATCAGATGAAGAACTGTCTTCGCTTGAGTATATATTTTTCTTGAATCCTTTCCTTTGATCTCTTTTCTTGTTTTCCTTTTGATATTTCTTTTCTTTCTTGGGATATTCTTCTTCATCACTATCTAACTTCTTAGCATAAGGACACTTATTTGCAAAATGACCAATTTTACTAGAATTAAAACATTTGAAGGGAGGCATACCTTTGTACTTGTTGATTTCTTTCTTCAAATTCCTTACAAAGTTGGTTATTTCTTCATCCTCGTCTGAATCATCGCTACAGTTGCAATTTGGTTTTGAATTTTGCTTGTTTTTCTTCTTTGTCTTCTTGGATGCTTTGAGTGTTTCTTCCTTCATGGCTGGGTTCTCTTGTTCTATCCTCATTTCATAAGTTGTAAATATTCCATGTAGCCTATCTATGCTTAAACTGCTAAGATATGTTCTTTTTTCTAGGGCTAATATCTTAGGATCAAATCTCATAGGTAGAGATATTAGAACTTTTTGATCGACCATTGATTCATATACTTCTTCTCCCAGTCCTCTTATATCATTCACTGTTTCGTCAACTTGCAAAAAGTAGGCTACAATTGTTGGCATGTTTTACAGGAAGCGTATGCTTGTCATTGATGGCAAGTACAGCAGTGATGATGGCTTGAGTACAGGTATAATGTGACAGGAGGGCACCAGAAGTATTTTGGGGAGATGCAGTAGAGAAAGCTCGTGAAGACTAGAAGAGATAGTGCAGAGGTGCATGCAGAGTGCAAGAGTTTGCTTGTTCATTTGATGGAAAACAGGTAGGCAAGGAAGATCAACATCGATGATGGCATGGAAAGATCAGAAGCGTAAAATCCATTTCGGAGTTTCAAATACCGGGAGTTGGACTCAAGATTCGAGACTCTTCATCACAGGAGTCCCAAAGTTGTAGAATGCGAAACGTCGAAATACCGAAACATGCACATCAACAAAGCCTCCATTTCAGAGTTTCGGATACCAGGAATTGGAGGAGTCAAGAGTCGAGACTCTTCATCACAGGAGTCCCGAAGTTGCAGAATGTGAAACGTCGAAATCCCGAAACAGACACATCAACAAAGTATCCATTTCAGAGTTTCAGATACTGGGAGTTGGAGGAGTCAAGAGTCGAGACTCTTCATCGTAGGAGTCCCGAAGTTGCAAAATGAGAAACTCCAAAATCCCAAATCAGGCAGAATGAAGGCTCGTGAATTTGCGAAATAATCCTACCCGTTGGATCAAGTTTGATCTGGGCTATTAGATCTAGGAGGTGAATGTGGTATACAACGTCAGAAAGGACAGGTGGAAGACTACATCAGTATTGACACGTGCCATGATCAGACAATGACAAGTGTCAAGTTGATTTGGCATTTCAGGCCACTGGAAATCACAATTCTGAGTGACACGTGGCAGCCACCTGGGTCATGACACATCATCGAGTGATGCAAGAGTGACCTCACTCTGGAATTTTTAGCATGAAATCTCCCCCAAATTCTTGAAGGCTAAAGTCTCGGGGAAGAGGATAGTCGTCGTCAGATCACCACGGATCGTGGACCGTTGATCTGGAGAGTGAAGTGCTTGCTTGATTGGAGAGTGGTCACATCTCATGGTCACATCTTTTGGTCACATTGTCGAGAGATGGAGAGAAGAGCTATAGAATCCAAGCTCTATTTTGGATCTCGTGACATGGAGAGTTGAGATGACTCATCATAGAATCCCTAAAAAGTGAAAGTGTGAAAATATGTTTTTGAATAAGGCTGTGGTCACAACCAGTGGTCACATCTGCGGAAGATGGAGGAAGGAGCTAGTGCAACCAAGCTCCATTTTGGGGATCACAACTTTGAGTGTCGAGACACTTCATCACATGAATTCCAAAATGTTGAATGTCGAAATGCCAAAATGTCATTATAGCCGGTGTTCACCGTCGGTGGTCACATAAGTGGAAGGAGCTGGCATAACTAGGCTCCATTTCAAGGCTCGCATTGTAACTGCTAGAAACCACTGATGGTTTCTGCCAAAGGACTCGAAGAGACTTCAGGGTGTTCATACAGACTATTGACAGATGGACGACTGTTGGAGCCTGGAACTGCGACAAAGGGAATGAGCTCGACTGTTACAGAGAAGACGAAGACTCTCAACTGCTGGAGAGGCTAAGGAATCTTGGCATAATGCTCAGTGAGGATGAACGCATGGGTTTAACTACCAGTGAAGCTGAAGAGTTGTGATGATGATTAGGTAGAGCACTCAACATGAGGAGACCATGCAGAAGCATTGCGAATAGAGAATGAAGAAGATGCACAGAGAGTATAAAAATGCAGAACAGAGAAGAGATCGTGAGGAGAGTAATTGAGGTGTGTAGAAGGAGGCAGAGTGCAAAAACTGAAATTCACAGAAGAGGAATGGTGCATAGAAGGGACATGGCATGCAGAGCATAAAGAACAACAAAAGAATCAAAGAACAGAGAAGGATAACTGAGACAGTAAAAGAAGGCTGAGGTGCACTTGTAGATAAAAAAAGAAGATCGGAAAGTGCAAGAAGATGCAGGTAGAGAGACACTGATACAGGAGAGCAGAGTTGCATATCAGAACAGTGATAAGCCTGGTAAGCCAATGACAACTATTGAATCACTGTAATAAGTTTCAGTAGAAAATATTTATATTCCAGGGTGGTAGGGAGGTGCTAGGGAGGACTGTTGTCCTCAAAGGTTCAAGTGGGTGCTTGAACACAGGGAGTTGTAGCTTCCATCTAGTTGTAGCCAGAAAAACTAGGGTGGCAGGGTGGTGCAAGGGAGAACTGTTGTTCTCTGTTTTACAGGTTGGTGCCTGTGTGACTGGAAGTTGGTGCTTCCATCCAGTTGGTGTTGTAACACTTAGGGAGTTGTTTCTTCCTTATAGTGGGTGCTAGAGAAACTAGGGAGTTGGTGCTTCCTTCTAGTGGGTGATAGAGAAACCAGGGAGTTGGTGCTTCCTTCTAGTAGGTGCTAGAGAAAATAGAGAGTTGGTGCTCTTAGCAAGTTGCAGCTTGCAAAATAGAGGTAGTAGCCTCACAATGAGTTGGAGCTGATATGTATGATAATGTACAGAATGTAAAGATTACTTATCATACCAAGAAGAAGAGGTTTTTACCCTTTATGGGTTTCCTCAGGAAATATATGTCTCTGTGTATCTCATATGTGTGAATGATGTTGAATGTTCTATTTCTTACTTCCTTGCATTATTGTGATCATCATTGAGAGTTCTGTAATGAATTTAAAATGAGCATAATTGTTTAATCACGGTAACCACTGATTCACCCCCCCTCTCAGTTGTCCAACAACAATGTCTTCATCTTCCTTCATCTTCAATTGCTCAAAATTAGCTCTAAGGGTTTGAATCTTAGCTCCCTTGAATTTGGTATCTCCTTCACAAATATTTTGAAGTTTATCCAAAAGATCCTTTTTGGTCTTGCAGTGCATAACTTTGACAAATATTGAATCATCCAAACTGCTCAGAATGGTGCCTTTATCCTTTGAATTAGTTTCATTGAGTTTCTTTCCATGTTTGTCAGTTGGGGGAGTGCCTGGATCTACATATCCATCTACTACTAACTTCCAAACATCAGATCCTTGTTCCTGTAAAAAGGTTTTCATCCTTTTATTCCAAAAGGCATAGTTCTAACCATCAAACCTTGGTGTTATCACTAAAATTTCATCCGCAAATGGTTACATAAATCCAACATCTCAAAACACCTATTAGTTCATTCGTGGCCCCAAAAATGCATTTCCAAAGGGCACAAACTATACAACTGGTTATAAAATCAGCATGTTCTCAGAATACATAGGAAGTGCACACATGTGCGCCAGTCGAAAATGCTGGAAAAGAACACATGCGCTCGATGCACAACTGTGGATGCAAAAAGTCGCACACACATCAGAACGATGCATTAATGATTTTGGTCGACCTCTCACCCACTTCTGGTTCATCTCCCAAGTCGATTTGACCCCCAAATCTGAGCTGAATCTGAGTGGGGGGATAGTCAAAGACCTAAAGGTGCCATAAAGGGCCCCTTGTTCACACTCAAGACCGGTTGGATAATGCCCCAAATATTTGCTATAAAAAGAGGCCATGGTTGCACTATATTTCTAAGAATCTATTTGTATTGTTATGCTGTCTCTATTCTCCTGCAAGGAACCTCTTTCCTCATTGGAGCATGCAAGCACCATTTCATTGGGTAATTCACATCACCTCTTGAGTGAATGAGCTTTGGATTTCTTGACCATTTCCTTTTATTTTTCTATTTGTAAAAAGATATCTCTCATTGGGGGTTCAAGAACCCTCCCTTGGAGGAAGAGGGGACCCATATTTCTCCCTTTCTCTTTGGTGTTTTCCCACTAATACAATCTATCCATTGGTGGCATGAATATTGGTTAATTTTGGTTATATTTCCCTTATGCACTTTAGTTTAGTTTCTTTAATTGTTGTTAGCTTAGTTGTTTGTTTATTTCTTGTGCTTGATGTTTCTAACTCTTGCACTAACTTTTGTCTTGTCCAGCTAACCCAACTGGACTTGCAAGTGTCCCTCTTTTTCTCATTCAGGTGATGAAAAGGATACAACAGATTGGCGACTCCACTGGGGATAGGTATCAATTTCCTCCCCATTTGGGTTGTTTGAGCACTTATTTTTGGTTTATTTGACTTGTAAGGATCATAACCGACCCAAGCCTACCTACAAAAAACTAAATTCAAAGCTGAGATAAGAGAATTTCATTCGAAATTTTCTTCCCGACCGTGTGTCAGAAAGTGCATGGGTTGTTTATCCCATAGACACGCCTTCCGAGCATGTGTGCCAAGAGAACTCTTCTCCTCAGCGCATTCTGCACATGTGTGCCAATAGGTCTTTGTTTATATGCACATTGGTGCCACATGCACCTTTGTCTACTCTGCGACCCGCACATCTGTCCAGAAATTCAACATTGTAAGAGTTTTTTGTGATGTTTTGAAGGCTCGTAGCCTTCTAAATATTGATTCTATGAAATTCTTAATATGCACCACACTTAGATTCCCTCTCCACATGAAGGGTTAGTCAAAACATAGGCACTTAGGGGGTTAAAATCCATATTTTCCCTCTTATTTGTTTTCATTTTGCCACATGGATGGCTTGCTTTGATTGTAAAAGTTAAGTTGGAATCATTCAATATCACATATATAAACACTTGCATTGGGACCAGAAATCAAACTTCAACCGTAGTGTATGCTCTTCTCTCACACCATAGAGCGATCTAGAGAATCATAAAAACGATTGAGGGAATATTTCATCTCCCTTAAAGACAAAATATTTAGGAGAGGACAACAACCCCCTTTGGGACTCCTCTTAGTTTCTTTTCAAAATATCTTAATTTGTAAGGGTCCATACATGCCCACATGCTACAAAGATAGGATAGTTTTGAAGCTACTTTCTTAGTTTACATCACTAGGGGAGTTTAAAGATTATTGTAACGGGCCCATACATGCCCACATGTAGACAATCTAGGATAGTCTTTTGAAGCTTTATTATATTAAATCACATTAGGGAGTTTAAAGGATTGGTAAGGACCCACGCGTCCATATGCTAGTTCTCTAGGGACTTTAAAATTCCTCAAGGTTGGACCAATGGCATCTAGTAAGATAGGTAATCAAGACTTGTAAGGACCACATGAAGTCCACATGCTGCAAGGTGACACCTAACTTATTAAAAATTTGGCACATTTTATCACTTTCTCACACACAAAGTCACCACTCACTCACATAGTTTCATCTCGAATTTTGGAGCTTGAAATAGTTTTCCCCCAAAAGGATTCTAAAACGCCCCACCCTTTTTCTTGGAGAAACTATCCACTCCCACTTAATTTGAACGAGATCGGTTCACACCCCCAATCTCACAAACAACCACATCTAAAAAAATGTCTAAAAACTCACTAAGTTTTTCCTCCATAGGAGGTGCCAAAATAATTTTTTAGGTCTAGGTAGGATCTCGGGGATATGCATCCAAATAAATCCCTGCTATCTGGTTCTCACATATTCAAACATTAGAAGTTCTCAAATAGGGAACATTAAAATCCTCCAAGTCAAGTGTTCCTAACACCATAAGGCAGGGACATACCCATGAAGGGTCAAAGGCCGATGTCCGGTTGTTCTGTGCATCGCCCCTTGAGGCACCCACCTCTTGGACGGGATCCAGCCCGTGACCCATTTCTGAGTCCGAATATCAAAATGTTGCACCTTGACCGAGGTACGTAGTGACCAAATTTTAGGACATCTACCCAGGTGGAAATTATGGGCTGCAATTACACCTTGATCATATTTTGTGTGGCTATTGGGAAATATCACCAGGTCTTTCGGGATATGCACCCTCTACCCCTCATTATAACTGATTATTTCATCATTCACTAGTTCCTCTTCTGATGGATTCAAACCCCACTATTGAGTGCTATTGGAAGGTCCAGTGCTATTTGAGAGGAAGGACGTTACGTCTTTTAGGAAATGAGAATTTTTTTTCTTTGTTCTCCCACGCAGACAAAATCCACCTACCCACATATATGCTTCTTATTCAAATGATTTATGTATGATGATTTTGTGATTATAGACGATTGTGAGATATATTATGAAGGTCCAAGTTATACAAAGTCTATTGTTCATTTATTTCTCTCACCACCATTTTCACACATCCACTTTGTTAGTCGGACATCACAGGGGACCCACAGAATCCCCGTTATTCCAAATGCTTGCTAAATCTCCCTCCTATTCTAGGGGGAGTTCCTAGTCTTGCCAACTCATCGACTTCACCTTCTCACACCCCTATGAATGCTATTGTCTTGGGATTAGCTTTGCTTGGTTCCACTTAGGTCCACTTCCCAAGGTCATCCGTCCACTCTCTCTTCTTTACAAGGAAGCGAGGGGAAAAATTCTTCCCAAGGGGGAAGTACAACCCCACCTTGACACCCTCAAGGGTCAGCTACACCAAAAACTCACGCAATGGTTGGAACTAATCATATGTCGCCACTTCAGATGCCATACTTGGATTCCCTCAACATACCGGATCTAAGAAAGCTCACAAATGATCCTATATTGCATGACCCCACATGGTTTGCAATGCTGTAATGATCCCAAGCCATTATGCAAGGATCATCACTGTTTTGGTGTCTTTTTAAACTTTTTCTGGTTGTGGTATTTCGTCAAACACTTTGCTGATCTACTTTTTAGATGTGTTTATATGTGTGTATGCAGAAAATAATAGAAAGAGATAACCATGGAACATAACTCAACCATATGCAATAAGATAGACAAGCCAAAACATCTCAATTCTTCTTTATTCATAAAATAGAGAAACCTGCTACAATGAAGATGCCTATCTGGAATGCTCAACAGATGGCCAAGAAGATAGACAATAGATAAGAGCTGCTAAAAAATGCTCCCGCTGATACAAAAGATACCTCCAAAGGCTGAATAAGAAATGAAGATCAATAGAAGCAGATCTGAATGCCAAACTCTCCAGCTGAAGAATGCCACGCTCCAATAGAAGGCTGAAATCCTCAATAACTCAGCCCTGCTGCCAAAAGTGTCCAATCACCCTAAGAAATATGCCAACTGATAGATCGGGCGATGGTAAGAACAACCCAGGTGCCCGAATCTACAAGATCCCTCTCAATCTCTGTAGATCTGAAATCCCCCACTGAATGGTGCGCCCCACTAGATGACTGAAGCCATAGATAATTCGACCCTGCTGAAGGAGGCCTCCAAATGCTTTGAAACTCTCTAGAAATATAGATCGGGACACTGCAAGTTACTAGGTGAAGTCTCAGGGTCAAATATGAATTGTAACCCCTCCAAACGGACTAGATCTGAATCTAAAAAACGCCCTCCTTCTCTTCAATTCGCCCCACTGCTCAAGAAATAATCTGAGCCATAAAACTATCTCAGAAAGCACTAGATATGATGTCCAAGGCCCCGTAATGAAAACCCAAGTGATAGAATCCTCAACAGCCTTGCCAATATCCTACAATGAATCTCTCTCCAAAGATGGTGCGCCCCCCTTACTGGAAACCCCCAATGGTGCACCCTCCTCCTCTTCTTGTGCCCGTGGCTGTGTAGAACTTCCTGCACTGATGTAGATCTGACTAGAATGGTGTGGGAGAGTATTTCATATCCGAGACCAATCTTGGGACAAGCTAGGTGGAATATTTCACCACCGAATCGTCCTCTAGGGTTTGTTAAGTCAAAACCCTCAAAACCCCCAAGAGATGGGCTCATTAGCTAAAGCCAGATATCAAATTGATAAACATACATGAATGAATGAGAAGAGACCCTTGCCTTTCCTTTATACTTTTGGCTCACTTTGTCCCTCCAAAGTGACTTTCATTTTATTAATATTTAATTAATTAATTAAATCACTTTAATTAATTAATTAACCTTTTTACCTTTGAGAAGCTCCTTATCTCTCCTTGTGGCTTCCCTGGCCACTGAAAGTCACTTCTAGCCATCCCATCCTGTAGTGTTTCTCCTCCCGATTCCAATGAGCTATTACACTGAGAGGTTCCTCCAAGTAATGTGCCCAAAATGACCTCTTCAGTGAATACCATTGACTTATGGCTCAAAATAGTCAAAATCATGGAAATTGTCCAAATGCAACGAAACCAAAGCCAACCTGTGCGGAATGGCTCATAATGATGGAATATGATCATCAATGTAAGATGGACCCCACAATGCCTCTCAAATACCCATGTACCCGCTATAACCTCCATCTGGCTACTCTGGTCATCATAACCCTCTGCGCTGTGATGATGTCCCCAAGTGGGGACATCACAGTTCTCCCTGCTAGAAAATTGCTTGTCCTCAAGCAATAACCAAATCATCTCAAATAAAATACCAGGATCCCATGTCCATCTGTGGGATACATAGTAGAGCCCCTCCAAAGACGAACAATAGTACACTCCACCCCCTGGATCCCATA
>ML793833.1:14969-34295 GCA_009831015.1 Picea engelmannii
ATTTTTTAATTTAAAATGGAGCATTGAGAAAAAGGCTTTGTTAATTTGTGAGATAGAGTAACCATTGGTTAGGAGGGAGTTAGTGAGGTGGCATGTTTCTTTCGCAAGGAGGTGGGGAGAATAGATTTGAATGACTTAGTAACAAGGGCTTCGATAATGACACATTTTGGGCTCGGTGGTGGTGGGAATGAGCATGAAAGTATCTTTCTATGTCTATTTTTTTAGTATAAATTGGATGACATTGTCAAACTATTCTACGTTTTGGCCTTTTTCGCCAAAACCTGATGATATAAATTTGCATGAAATCACATTTTTTTGTTGTTTAAATTAAATTTTTGAATGCAGAAATGGATTCAATGTGCTAGAAATCCCATGGGGCACTCGAATTATGCAGAATTAATCACTCAATGCTGCAAATCCAACAATTTCTCTCCGAATTTTGGTAAAAATTAAACAAAAAATATCCCTGAAAAAGGGACAAATCATAGAATAGTTAGACTACAGGTAAACTCGATGGGTGAGGATACCATCATATTAACGAGATATTAGAATATCATGAAAATGAAGAGAGTTTTCCTATAACGTTTTCCTAGTGATTTGAATGTAGGAAGAAATGTTATTTAAATGTTTATATTATTCTTATAACTTTATTTTGTTCATTGATAATGAATGAAATGTACACTCCAAACATTAAATATTTCAAAACTATTACACAATTCAATCTTCAAAAATATTAAATATTATTTTATAATGAGTGAAGAGTCCACTCCAAACATTAAACATTTCAAAACTATTACACATCAATTTCCAAAAAAATAGATATTAATCAAGTGAGAAAAGAAACAAAGCTACTTATATGAGAGTGTATAAGGACAATAGTTCTATATAGCTCAAATATGGAAGTCATCTCTAATTCTTACACAATATTCTTTCGTATCTTAGTGTAGATCGTATTATGTACACAATATTCATTTTTTCCATAGAATATGTCCAAGCACAAATGCATCTTTTAATGAGAATTACAATACAAAACAAGAAGGAAATAGAGAACTGATATTTTTCTAATAGACATTTTTTTATGGAAATTAATTTCTATAAATAAATTAAGAGAAGCTTATATATTTTTCTAATAGACATTTATAATGGCAACTAATTTCTATAAACAAATTAACAATAAGTTGACAACAACCACTTGAATATTAATGACATTTGTCTCATGAAACATATCCTATAGGGAAGGAAACTGTAAAAAATAAAATACAGAAGCAGTGGAGGCAGTTAGAATCATTGTTATCTAGACAGAAAGTCTGGTCAAATATGCATAGATATAACAAAGAACAGAAGAGTAGTATAGGAAAGATGAATATTCCCAAATTTTGAGAACAGATTTTGAAATTCAAAAATGTATTAAATAATTGTATTTTGACTAACAACAGAGATGTTATCAAGTGGTTGAAACTCATAGAAAAAAATTTATAACATAGTATAGTTATCAACAAAATTGTTGTCAAGCAATTCATATTCATAGACTCAAGTGTCAAATAAACTATTATTTTTAGTTGACACAGTGGTATAGTTTAAAATCAATCCAAAAATGCAATTGTGAAGAAAAGTAGACTAGGCAATTGTATTAAAAAAATATCTGCATTTCAATGTAAAATCTAGTTGCATGCATTCTTTTCATGGAATTTGCATCGATACGTGAAATTTGATATCCCTGCAATTTACAATGAAAAACGTCAGAATACATGGAATGAAATAGAAAATCGAAATTCTCAAGAATATTAGTAAAAATTATTTTGAAATGTTAAATTCTATTTCAACTATTGTATTGTCTTGATTAAGTATAAATTTCTCATGAACGTTAAATTCATGCCATGATATTTTTCTTTCAAGTAATCTTCGTATGATAATCCTTCAAAATTTGGCAAAAGGTTTCGTAAGATATCATGTCTAAGATAACACAATACTTTTGTATTTTTGGTGTTGATTACGCTGCACTTTAACCAATGTGAATATATGAAGGGATTTTCAGCTTCACATTTGGGGCAATGTAGCATTGTTCCTTGTATATATCCAAAAAAATTTACTTCTAAAGTGCATATTTAACATATAGGCTAGAAAGGATTGGAATATATGTTTTCTACTTTCAATGCGTTATGAACCTATTTCGCACTGGTGAACATAAGTGTTAGTGAATATTTTTCGATAAAAGGTACATGGAATATAACATATTTTTAGATGGTAGTAAAAGTTTGCATGTTTTGTCCACTTGAGCAATAGTCTCAGATCATCAAAAGATTTATTTGTTGTTAGTGGTCCAATGTGTGTTGATTGTTCTATTTGTAGTATAATATAAGTTGATTCTTTTCATTTCACAATATTTCTGAATAACAAGATCGAAAATTATTTCTTTGAAAGACGTTGCTTGATGAAAGAAAATTCTACTTGGAATGTTGGAAATAATTGTAGTTGCATTTTCAAGAAGACATTTATTAATTTTATTTTTATCTATAGAAAATATATGCAAGGAAAACAATTTTTTTGTAATCTAATTGTTTGTATTGGAACATGCTTACCATTTCCTTATGGTTTTATGAATTTCCATCTTTGATTTCCAAGGTATATTGTGTCCCTAATTTCTTTGCAACGGTGAAAATTGCATCTATTGTGCCAAGTGCATATTGTTTTGTTGTTGCTAAAAGTATTTTGATTGATGTGTTTGGTATGAAACTGTATTCTTGACAAACATGTGCTATGTTTTGTATGCTAGTTTCTTCATCCACTACTAAAATACATTCAACTTCTCCATGATCATAATTTATTTTTGGTGCAATTTTGAAGTTTGTAAAATGAATGCATTTCCCTGGTATAAGTTGTGCTTGGTGTTGTTCAATGAAATTACTGCAGACATTCAAGGTTAATGTCATTTCATTTTTGGAATCTATTAAATCTTCCCACGAAATATCATTTGACTTCTGTGATTTATTAAGTATTGGTGTGTATGTCACAACAACATTTCCATCGAAAACTTACCCATCTTTGCAACTAGTTAGCTCTTCAATATTGATTGGGATAAAAGTTGTTAGTTTGTTCCTATACATGAGAATCAAATATAACTTAGGAAACAAATGTCAAACTAAAATATTTGAATTCATATTTTTCATTATCTACCTCTTTTCTTATGATTTGGATGTTCCTCTTTTGTTTTTTGTGTGTTTGTTTCTTCTCATGTTGTTGTGTGTCAAACAATATTTGTTATATGACAACAATGTGTACAAAATCTAAACATATAGAATGGAGAAAATTGTGTGTTAGCAAGTGGCTAAAGCAGACAATTTAACTATACCCATACCATAATTGTATTCTTCAAAATATTTTTGAAAGTAGTAAAAGGGGACAATTTCAAGTGAACAAATTGATAGCAAAGTGGAATTTCTAACAAGAGAACCAAGATTAGCTTGCTAGAAAATGTGTGCCAACTAGAAATTTCCAAAAGAAACACAAATAAGATCATTTGTGCAGGACCATCAAATGTCTAGTCATAACATCAATCTTGAATTTTTAATAGACAACATGTGTTGTCGAGAAACAATGCTTGACAATCTAAATCATAAAGTGAACCATGGCAAAATCAATGAGGATTTATAATATGCAGTCAATTGTTGAAACTTCTCCTGTAACATCCCTCTCTTGCATGCATTGAGCAGACTTATTCTTTAAGGACACTTGCGTGCAAGTGATCCAGTTCCTTATACGATTGGTTGTTTTGATTATGATTATGAGATATTTTGGATTTGATGATATGTTAGTTTTGTTTTATTTACATCGACTCGTGCTATCGATTGGGTTCTTCTGAGTGTGTAGGAATCTGGACATTGAGGATGTCGAGGAATCGATGAAACTCCATGGACTCCAAATCGAGTAAGGGAGTGGACTGTTAGGGTTTGAATGTTGTTGATGTGACATATGTATATATGATTAGATATTATGATGTTGATTGTTATTGCTAACATGATTCATTGATGGATGCAGGCTGATGACAGCTTGCTGACCAGACTCACATTAGGAGTAAATGGGTCATGCACGACAACTAGAGACATTAAGGGAGAGGTGTGGTAGCAGCCCTGCCACAGCCTACTAGAACTTCTGTTGTGGCTCGAACTGTAGGTTAAGAATTACCTAGTTCGAGAGACCCGCGATGTCGTGAGGGAAGACTATGAAAGTTGCTCACAGTGATTCTAAGGGGTGCGCAACAAGGCAGGGTCCTTATTCCTTAGAGGCCCTTAGTCTCCCACAAGATCGCCTGGCGGAGTATTGACTCAAAGGGTTTGACGTCTACCAAATTCAATCAAGAGGTGAGTGGCACCCTTGGAGAACGTAGTGCATCTTGAAGGGAACATCGTGCAAATAAAACAGAAAGAGGTGAATGGCACCCTTGGAGCACTTAGTGCGTCCTGAAGGGCACGTCACGATTTAAACTATGGTAAGTTAATAAACCTAGTGCCTAGAAAACTATTCCTCCTTAGGACCTGGTTGGCCTTAAAATAGATGATGGTATGAATAAACTTTAATAACTAAAAGTTCCCTAAAAAATTGTCACCCGTCTTAGTGAATTTAAAACCTAGGTCTAAGTAGAACCTCTGAACAAAAAAAAAAACTAATTAAAACATATAACAAGAAGGGGTAAAGAAAATTCAAGATTTATTAATTAAAGTAAACATTTTAATGAAGGTTTAGTTTTTAAAAAGGGGTAATTGGTTGTTTTTGTCTACACTTGCTAAATTTGATTTTTAGTTAAAAATAAAAAGGGGGAAACTTAAAGAAAAAGAGAAACTGGAAGAAAAGGGGAAACTTGAAGAAAAAGGGGAATGTGAAACTTAGTAAGGAATCTAGCCTTTGGAACTTTCTATTTATGAACTCAACTAGAATTTAAGTAAGGCGTAAATCATTTAAGAATTGTAAGGGAATATTGGGACACCGAGGAGAGTTTTTAGGAATGCTTTTAGGTGGGTGAGGAAAATAGGAAAATTTAATTAATTGATAAATTGATTTTTGGTGAAACTAGGGGATCGAGAGACATGTGTACGGGGGAGATTTTTCCTAATTAATTAAATGAAAAAGGAATCTAATGAGGGTTTCGGAAACTAATCACTTGAAAACTCTATATAAAGGATGGTAGGGTAGGAGTATGGATCACATCTAACTCGCGTAACATTATGCTGTCAAAATTTTATCTTGACTAAGTTTCTTTTGTGGGAGTTGGGATACCCAACTCGGGTAATGAATGGTAGCTCGACCTTGCAAGGTGAGTTGCGAGATAGCATTCTCTGATATTGTGTGCGTGACCCCTTTGCATCTCAGGGGGGTCAGGTGGAAGAAGAGTACCCCTAGTATTGGCTGGGAGGTATCGATGAGGTCTTCACAGTTAGCAAGCGGGAGACAGGAGGGATTGCAAGTGCAGAATAACAACTTCGAACTCTTTGTCTTTGTTTATGGTAATCCTAAATTGATATTGTACTCATGACGTTTCAATTTAAACGTAGTTAAATTCTATTACATATGCATTGCTGGGAGATTTTATTCAAGGATTTATATTTTTACTGAGATTTAATTAAGAATGTCGTTGCGCTAATCCCATATTTGTATTCGTTCCACCATGAGAAGTTTTCCCAGCCTTATGCTTTCATCATTGCGTTATTGTCTCATTTTCTCCCTGGAAAACCCTTGCTTGTAATTTATTCGAATGATCCTTTCTTATCTAACTCATTTCCTCTTGGATGAAACCCATGCTCTGATTCAGTGCTTACATTTGAGTTTTAAGGCACCTTCACACAGAAATTTTATCTCTTCCCCAAAAATGATATCGTTGCCATCCATTTGATGTAGAACTGATTTAAAATATCTTCTCATCCCTACCCATGACTTCTTACTCTCCAGCAAATTCTTCCTCTGCAATTGCACATTCTTCTCAGCATTTTTTTTATTTGTTTTTCCCATGCGCTCCACAACCATGGTGATCATTTCTCTGCCTAGCAAGGAATTCTCTCCTAGGAATTTATTCCCCCCTTAACCTCTGTGATTATTGTGTTTTATTCTCTGCAAACTTGTTCTTCCACACAACGATTTTGGGGATGTCTCTCCAGTTCACCAAAACATTTTATTTCTTTGCAGACTCATGCTTCCACACAACGATTTTGGGGATGTTCCTCCAGTTCCCCAAAACGTTTTATTTCTCTCCAAATTCATGCTTCCGCCCAACGATTTTGAGGTGTCACTTCCAGTTGTCTAAAACATTTTATTTCTTTGCAATTTTGTTTTTAATTTCCCAGCGAATTCATTTCTTGGACAATGAAAATACCTATTTATTTCTCTGTGATTATGGTTTCTTTTACTTAGCCAAATTCATTTGTATTTGCCCATCAAAGTCATTGCTATGTACAGTGAAAATACCTCTTTATTTCTTTTCAATTATTATTGTTTTTTTACTCATCCAAATTCGTTTTTAATTGCTCGGGCCTAGCGTAAATCCCTCCTCTAGTATCTTACCTATGTTGATGCATAGTGCAAGAAATACGAACCCGTGGGATCTCCTCCTTGATCCTTGTGTTTGGTATTGGGCGTTGAGTTGGCATTAGGATTTCATATGATATCCCGTGGCTTGAATGGTTATTAATAAGATTGAAATGTGGGCCTCGGTCCCATAATTTGTATTTAATAATAATCTTAGTGATATCGCCCCTTTTTACTTGATTTCAATAGTCATTTTCATTAGACATGTGAGTTGTTGTTTAGAACCTTGTATAATTGCAAGTTAGTATATGAAGTATCTAGTCTATCCTTTTATAAATGATTGTCATTAGTTTTTATAAATGACTTTCATTAATTATTTAATGATTTAATGATTTCTATTTATAAATGACTTTTATTAGTTTTTTTAAATGGATGCATAATGAAAAGTGGTGTTAGATTTAAGGCATTGATCTTCTCGGGTGCTCTTAATGAAATTGTAGATCAACTTCTCCTTACACCCTCCTAGAAGATAGCCTAAATATGAATTGAATAGTTAACCTACTCGAGTTTGGACTACAATTACATGCTTGATTCATTACTCTGTATGTGATACCCTCCTTCTCATGCACTTCCTTATCACTGAAGATTTTGATTGTCATAGAATAATATGTTGTATCTTGGAAATGGACAGATGTTGATTAAGCTTAAATTCAGTAATTAGTTACCGCGTGCATCTTGAAAAACAAAGTTGTTTATACTCGCACCCTTAGAATAATGTTGTCATAAGAATGATTTATTAATTTTATTCTCTTACGCCTTGCGAATAAGGTCGATATCTCATGCGTCTTGAATTGTTGATGTATAAATGATGGATTAATTGAATAGAATGCTCGTGTGCAATTCCACAATGTGATGTATGACTAGTTGAGTAATTAGACTCCTTGCATGCACTGAATATTAATGTAATGCATGGTTTTAAATATTAGTCTTCTTGTGTGAAATGAAAATTTGTTATGATGAATGATTTCATTTGTGATTGGGATTGTGCCTCGAGTATAAATAATAAATGATACCGCTCCTTGTATTTAATATGGTCTATGATGTTTTATACAATTGATTACTCGTGCAACATGTTTAATTGTGGATTAGGATTGAGGGATTGATGAATTTTCTTATTGATGATGTTGTTGATTTAACATAGTTAGTTGGTACTTGATTGTGATTAGTGGGATGTAGATACCTCCTTATTCCTTAGAACAGTCGCTAGCCCTGAGACCTTAAATGATTAAAATCAATTGGAACATCGGCTTGAGCAATGCTTATGTGTCCTAGAGGTCCTAACCTTGCAGGGTAGGTTGGGCGGGTAGTCATTTTATAATATTTATCATATTGAATGTTGTTGTAATTTTCTTCAAGATTTTATGATGTGCTAATCTGCTATGCTATTTATGATTATGTGTCACTATCCTTCATTGATGCATTGATTGCGACGTTATTGATTCCGTAATGAGTAATGGGTAATGGTTTAATTATTATTAGTGAATAAGCATTGTCATGATCAAGTGTTGATGTTGAATTCTTAATGCCAAAAAATAAAAAAATTACCTTTCTACTTCGACTTTTCTTAGGCGTAATATGAGGTTTTTACATATGGTATCAAAGCCAGTTCGACTCGCGACTTAGGATCACTATCGCTTCCATTGATTAGATATTTGTTTATAATGTTGCTAATTAAATTGATTTGTATTCGTGCAAGTAATCATGGTTAGATGATAACACTGAGGTAGATGATGGGGTGCTAGGGAAGGAGGCATGACACCCCCCATAGAATCCACGCCTGATGGGTCTAACCCCTAGGGAGACAAACAAGTTATCGAGTAGGAACAAATAGTTATGGGTGATGTGGTTGGGCTGATGAGGTCCTTTCAGAGGATGTCTGAGGAATTGATAATTCATTTGGATAGAGATGAGACCAGGGTATCAACACCTCCTGAGATTCCACCACGCGCTCTGATCGGTATAGGTAGCATTCACCACGAATTCAAGAAGCTCAAAATTCTCAAATTATTTGGTGCCCCGGACGATGCAGTCGCCGAGGCACAGTTGGAGAATTGTGCGATGTGCTTTACACTTCATGAATATACCTCCAACATGAAGGTCCACATGGTGGTCTTTCAACTGAAGGGAGTGCTCTTCTATGGTGGAATATGCTCCTACCATAATTAAACATGGTCGTCAAAGATGTGTCATGGGAAATTTTTGAGCAATGGTTTTGGGAGAGGTATCTATCTGAGGAATTCATTGAGCGTCAGCTCAATGAGTTCAACACCTTGTGATAAGTCGATTGTACAGTGCCTGAGTACAAGGCCCTTTTTATGGAGTTGCTTCAGTAAGCTCCACACCTGAATACTGAGAAACTTAAGGTCAACAGGTTCATGTTTGTCCTTAATGTCATCATTCGTGCAAAGGTTAGGATTATGATGCCTCAAAATATGCAGTATGTTTTTCAGAAGGCCCTCATAGCAGAGGAGGAGTTTATCAATGGGGGGTAGAGAAAGACTCCAGTGGGACCAGCGGGACATGTGTCATCTGGTGTGTTGCAGCATCAGACACTAGCTAGACATTCACTAGGATTTCGAGGCACTCAAAGAGGATCCACTTACACTAGACCATGGTGACCAATGCCTCGGCAGTGAAATCCTTACAAAGGACCATAGCACCAACAACGACAATGACCGCAATAGCAATAGTTTAGGTCTGTTTAGCATAATAGACCAGGGTTCCAAGTTGGTGGGTCATTCACTTCTACTTCGAGTACCATGAGTACTGGAACAAAGAAAGGGTCATGGACATGTGGAGAGCCACATCACCAGTGTGACTGACCTATAGAGAGGAGTAAATCATCTGGATTAGTCAGACCCACTACTGTGGGAGTGTTAAGAACTTGAATAGATCTACAAATATAATCACCACAAATACTGAATATACAATAGATCCATAGATAAAGATATAAGAAACCACACTTTATTATTGCCAAGCCCTTCAGTTAGGGAAACACCATACAATGGATCCTATTATGGAAGGGATCCTCTCCTGTTCGCTTGCGTTTTCGAGGGAGCATCCTCCTATTGAGCTACAACTCACAATACAATAATTCTCTTCATGTCCCATTACATTGCTTGAAACTCTTTATATAGTGCTACCATCACCTAAGAACATTATAGAGGAGGAATCTTCTAGAAGTAGAACCTTCTAAGAATTCATCTTACATTTATTATATCTAACTACCCATTTATTATATCTAACTACCATGGTGGGACTTATTTTAATAATATAGTGGACCTAGTCCACCTTACATTGAATGGCCTCCACTATTGTCATTATAGGCCCTCTGAGCCCCCACTACTACCTCTCTAGCTACCGAACATTCCACCACCCTTATGAAAGTGTTGTCCTCAATGCTTGATGTACAACCATATACCAGGGTCCCATGGATAATTGTGGAACATAATGCTGAAAAAGACTGGAGAACCAAGGTCCCGTGTAGAAAGGAAAGCCACCATGTTGAAGTAGTCCAACCACCATTGTAAGCCTAGATCCCATGTCCAAGTTCTCATGTGAACTCCCTGTGGAAGATTTTGTAATCCAATAACCAGCTCAAAATGATGCTCCAAAGACTGACACATGTCATGTGGATCCAAATAAGAAGATCCATCCACATAGTGGAAAAGGGTTGTAGCAGAATCTGTAAGGAATAATACCACTGTAGAATATGCAGGATGGACACTGGTAATAATCATTGGCTCTCAATTTGTCACATTGATTCTCTCTATAGAAGGTGTATTAGAGTCATCAAATAAAATATAAAAGTGATTGTCATCCTAGAAATGACAACTATCCATATACCAATCATCACAATCGGCCTCAAAAGAATACCAAGCATATATTTCTTGATTATATTCATCCCTGATGTCCACCATAAGAAATCTCTCCTGCATTCTATCCAATTAATATTGAATACTACGAAAACTATCATTGAGACCATCTACAAGGTCATGCAATCTAACATCCAATGTGTCATACAATTGGGATTTGAATGCTTCAGTAATTTGTAGAATTTATTTGAGGGTTTGAGAGGAAATAGCCATATAAGCACCCTATGAATTCTTCGGTCCCGCATCCTTCATGAAAAAAAACAAAAAATAGAACAATAAGTTACGACAGAAAATCATGGCTTTTTCTGGAAAAACCCTAAAAAATTGTTGAATTTAAAATGCTCATAACATCACTTCCCGGACACCGTTTCAGCTGATTTGTTTTTTTAAATTGGGTGAAATTGTGAGAGTAAATCATATATGTAATTTGTTTTGGCAAATTCGACCTCCAACGGCTACATAAATAAAAAAAACCGCACCGTCGTCCGCGGAAAAACCTCTGAAAATTTGCAGATTTTAAAACTTCAATATCTTGACTTCCCGGACTCCATTTCAGACGATTTGTTTTTTTTAATTGGGTTCTTTTCTAAGAGGAACTCAGATATACAAATTGTTTCTACAAATTTTGCACAGAAATATACCAAAAATTTATGGAATGTCGCGGCCCTCATTTTTCTTCTCCGGAAAAAAAAAAAAAAACTGCAAAAATAAAAAATATTTGCCCACAATGTCTGCCAAGGAAAATGTTCTGATACCAATTGTTAAGAACCTAAATAGATCTACAAATATAATCACCACAAATACTGAATACACAATAGATCCATAAAGAAATATAGAAGGAACCACACTTTATTATTACCAAACCCTTGAGGTAGGGAAACACCATACAATAGATCCTATTATGGAAGGGATCCTCTCCTGTTCACTTGCCTCTTCGAGGGGGAATCCTATTATTGAGCTACAACTCACAATACAATAATTCTATTCATGTCCCATTACATTGCTTGAACCTCTTTATATAGTGCTACCATCAACTAAGAACATTCTAGAGGAGGAATCTTCTAGAAGTAGAACCTTCTAATAAGTCATCTTACATTTATTATATCTAACTACCATAGTGGGCTTTATTTTAATAATATAGTGGACCTAGTCCACCTTACATTGAATGGCCTCCACTATTATCACTATTGGCCCTCTGGGCCCCCACTACTACCTCTCTAGCTACCTAACAGGGAGATTTGGGCAAGGCCCATCGGATTCATGCAGTGGTGAATAACCACCAAGAAGAGCACCAATCGACTTTGCTCGAGACATCATGTACCTTCACTAACTATACCCTTAGTATTTTGATATATCCAGGTGCTACAAAGAGTTTTATTTCTAGTGCAGCACTAAAAAGAATTAATGTAAAGGCAGTCGAACAAGACGAGTTTAGCTTTGTAGAAATGGCTTTAGGAGCCAAACAAAAGGCTGGAGGGAAGGTTACAAGTTGTAGCCTTAACCTGGGAGAGTTTTTCACCAGGTCCAACCTATACATCATGATCTTAGGGTCTTATGACGTCGTGATCGGTATGGATTGGTTAGAATCACATGAGGCAATACTCAACTATAAGATGAAACAATTGAGCTTGGTCGATGATGAGGGCCAGAGACGCATGATTGTAAGTCGAAACCAGGGAGTCTCCCTGACGTTCATCTCTTCCTTACAGTTAGGAAAGAGCATGCACAAGGTATGTAATCTATATGTGATCCTTGCATTATTGAACGAGAAGGGCATAGAGGAAGGTCTAGAAAACCTTCTGGTGAGGTGAGCATTTAAGGACGTATTCCACGAGGAGTTACTTGGGATGCCGCCAAAGAGGGAACTGGAATTTACCATCGACCTAAAATCGGGAACTCAACCAATAGAAAGAACTCCTTATCGGATGTCAACCCCGGAGTTACAAGAGTTGAAAATGCAACTGAAGGAGTTGTTGGACGTAGGACCTATACATCCAAGTTTGTCATCGTGGGGTTCGCCTGTTATCTTCATACGAAAGAAGGATGGGTCGTGGAGACTATACATTGATTATCATCAATTGAACAAGGAAACGATCAAGAATCAATATCTATTGTCAATGATTGATGATTTGTTTGATCAGATGAAGGGTGAGAAGGTGTTTTCAAAGATCGACTTGAGATCAGGGTATCACCATTTACGGATCAAGGAGGATGACATCCCTAAGACCGCCTTTAATATGAATTTTGGACATTATGAGTTTATTGTTTCACCTTTTGGACTGACAAACGCCCCTAGGGTATTTATGAGTTTGATGAATTGGGGTGTTCCGCGAATACTTGTAAAAGTTCATCCAAGTATTCATTGAAAATATTTTGATATATTCTAGGACGATGGAGGATCATGAGGAGCACTTGCACTTTGTACTACAGTGTCTACAAGAGAACAAATTTTATGGGAAACTATTTAATTGCTCGTTTTATCAATCAAAAATTCACTACTTAGGGCATGTCATCTCCAGTGAAGCTATCGTTGTGGATCTCGCAAAGGTAAAGGCTATTATGGAATTTCCTGCACCGACGAATGTACTATAAGTGCGTAGCTTCATGGTTTTAGTGGGATACTATCGATGGTTCATCGAGGGTTTTTCGAAGATAGAAAATCTGATTACAGAATTGTAGAAGAATAACAAGAAGTTTGTTTGGACCGAAAAATGCGTGGAGGCATTTCGAAGGCTCAAGGAGTTGTTGATGAAAAAACCAATACTAAAGGTCCCTGGCATGGATGTGTAATTCTTGGTATGCACTGATGCATCCAAGGAAGGCTTAGGTGGATTCTTGATGCAAGATGGTCGAGTGATCGCTTACCTTTCGAGAAAATTGAGAAGGAATGAGGAGAACTATGTGACACATGATCTGGAGTTGTTAGCCATTGTATATGCCTTGAGAGTTTGGAGACACTACCTTATTGGATGAAAATTTGAACTAAAAATAGACCACTTTAGTTTACAACACATCTTTATGCAAAGCGACTTGAACGCGCGACCACGACATTGGTCAGAATTTCTTAGTGAGTATGATTTCAAGATTACTTACATAAAAGGAACAGTTAACAGAGTGGCTCATGCATTGAATTGAAGACCAAACATACTTTAGGTGATGCCTCTTTAGACGAATCTACGTGAAAATATTCTAACTTTACAGTGCGATGATGACTGGTACAAAGAGGTCAAGGATTTTATTGGACAAAACATAATGATGGTACAAAAATTTGAGGGATTTAATGTGGATAATGACGAATTATTGAGATTTAAAAGTTGAATTTACGTACCGCCAAATGATGAGTTGAGGAGTTTGATTCTAAACAAGGCTCATAGAGTAGTTGACATGGCTCATCCTGGAGTCACGAAGATGAGGGAAAACCTTAAACCCTTATTCTTCTGGAAAGGAATGAAGGTAGACATAGTCAACTACATGGCAAGATGTCTAGAATGTCAGCAAGTGAAGGCTAAACATAGACATTCGACAGGATTAATACAGCCACATGCTAATCTAGAATCGAAATGGGATTTCATTTTGATGGATTTCATTGTTGGCTTGTCATTGGCGGCAAGGAGACACGACTCGATTTTGGTGGTAGTCGACACTCTGACAAAAAGTGATCATTTTATTCCTGTGCGTACGACATATCAGGCTCCTAACATAGCTAGAGTTTTCATCAGTGAGATTGTGAGGTTGCATGGCATGCCTAAGAATATTATATTTGATAGAGGATCAGTGTTTACAAGATGATTTTGTACTAGTTTCCAAGAGGCCTTAGGAACCCAACTTAACTTTAGTATCGCATATCACCCTGAGACACACGGGAAGACCGAACAAACAAACCAAATCTTGGAAGATATGTTGTGTATGTACGTGTTGCACCAACAAAATCATTGGGAAGAGTTTTTTCCACTGGTAGAGTTTGCATACAACAACAGTTATCAAAGCACCATTAAGATGGTGCCTTTCGAGTTCCTTTATGGGTAATTGTGTTAGACTCCTTTGAGTTGGGATCGGCTTGAGGATAGGTTCCTGGTGGGACTCGAAGAGATCCAAGAAATGGAAGACCAAATGAAAACCATAAGACAAAGGATCAAGGAAGTGCATGATAGGAAGAAGATTTATGTTGATGCGTATTGTGTTGATCGTAGTTATGAAGTTGGCGATCGAGTCTTCTTGTGGGTGAAAATGCACAAGAGTTCGATCAAGTTTGGAAAGGGTTCTAAAATCTCTCCTAGATTCATGGGAACCTTCAATATTATGGAAAAGAAGGGGCCTGTGGCCTATCAACTAGCCTTTCCTGATTCTTTGAGGATTATGCACGATGTGTTTCACGTATTTGTTTTGAGACATTATGTTAGTGATCCTACACATGTTATTTACATGAATTCCTTGCAGGTATCAGATGAGGGTGCACTCACGGTGGAGCCAATCCTCATCATGTACTATCACACACAATAGCTACGGCATCGAACAATAGATCAGGTCAAGGTCCAGTGAGACAACTATAGCCCACACTCGGCAACATTGGAGGACGCATATGATATGTGTCAGCAGTTTCCATTTTTGTTTGATAGCTAGACCTATGATACTGTGATACACTTTATTTCGGCACTTTCATACTGTTAAACTATGGGACAAAGTTTAAAAAAGAGGGGGTATATGTAACATCCCGCTCTTGCGCACACTGGGTAGACTTATTCTTTGAGGACACTTGCATGCAAGTGATCTGGTTCTTTATACGATTGGTTGTTTTGAATATGATTATGAGATATTGTGGATTTGATGATGTGTTATTTTTGTTGTATTTACATCAACAGGTGTTATTGACTGGTTTCTCTTGAGTGTGAAGGGCTCTGGATGTTGAATATGTTAAGGCATTGATGAAGCTCTATGGACTCTAGATCGAGTCAGGGAGTGGATTGTTAGGGTTTGAATGTTGTTGATGTGACATATGTACATATGATTAGATATTATGATGTTAATTGCTATTGCTGACATGATTCATTGATGGATGCAGGCTGATGATAGACTACCGACCAGACTCACATTAGGAGTAAAGGGGTCACGCACGACAACCAAAGACATTGAGGGAGAGGTGTGGCAACATCTGTGCCACATCCTACTAGCACTCTCTTTGTGGATCAAACTGTAGGTTAACGATTGCCTAGTTCAAGAGACCCGCGATGCCGTGAGGGTAGACTGGACAGTCCCTCACGATGATTCTAAGGTGCGCGCAATAAGGCAGGGTCCTTATTCCTCAGAGGTCCTTAGACTCCCACAAGATGACCTAATAGTGTATTGACTGTATTGACTCCATGGGTTTGATGTCTACCAAATTCAGTCAAGAGGCGAGTGGCACAAATGGAGCACGTAGTGCGTCTTGAAGGGAATGTCGCGAAAATAAAATGGAAAGAGGCGAGTGACACCCTTGGATCACATAGTGCGTCCTGAAGGGCACGTCGTGATTTTAACTATGGTAAGTTAATAAACCTAGTGCTTAGAAAACTATGTCTCCTTAGGACCTAGTCGACCTTAAAATAAATGATGGTGTGAGTAAATTTTAATAATTAAAAGTTCCCTAAAACATTGTCTCCCATCCTAGTGAATTTAAAATCTAGGTCTAAGTAGAACCTTTGAACAAAAAAAAAAAACTAATTAAAACATATAAGAAGAAGGGGTAAATAAAATTCAAGCTTTATTAATTAAAGTAAACATTTTAATGAATGTTTAATTTTTAAAAAGGGGTAATTGGTTGTTTTTGTCTACACTTGCTAAATTTGATTTTTATTTAAAAAGAAAAAGGGGGAAACTTAAAGAAAAGGAGAAACTTAAAGAAAAAGGGGAATTTCCAACTTTGTAAGGAATCTAGCCTTTAGAACTTTCTATTTATGAACTTTCTATTAAATCATTTAAGAATTGTAAGGGAATATTGGGACATCGAGGAGCATTTTTAGGAACACTTTTAGGTGGGTGAGGAAAATAGAAAATTTTAATTAATTAATAAATTGATTTTTGGTGCAACTAGGGGATCGGGCGACATCTGTACGAGGGAGATTTTTCTTAATTAATTAAATGAAAAAAGAATCTAATGAGGGTTTGGGAAACTAATCACTTGAAAAATATATATAAAGGATGGTAGGGTAGGAGTATGGATCACATCTGTCTTGTGTAATGTTACGTTGTCGAAATTTTATCTTGACTGAGTTTATTTTGTGGGAGTTGGGATACTTAGCTTGAGTAATGAGTGGTAGCTCGACCTTGCAAGGCAAGATGTGAGCTATCATTTTCTGATATTGTGTGCATGGCCCCTTTGTGGCTTGGGGTCTCAGGGGTAAGAAGAGTACCCCTAGAATTGGTTGGGAGGTATCGGTGAGGTCTTCACGGTCAGCAAGCAGGAGAGAGGAGGGAGCACAAGTGTGTAATAACAACTTTGGACTTTTTATCTCCAGTTACGGTAATCCTAAACTGATATTGTACTAATGAAGTTACAATTTAAATGTATTTAAATTCTATTGCATATGCATTGCTGGGAAATTTTATTCAAGGCTTTATATTTTTACTCAGATTTAATTAAGCATGTCATTGCGGTAACCCCATCTTTGTATTCGTTCCACCATGAGAAGTTTTCCTAGCCTTATGCTTTCATCATTTCGTTATTGTCTCGTTTTCTTCCTGGAAAACCCTTTATTGTAATTTATTGGAATGATCATTTCTTATCTAACTCATTTCCTCCCGGGCGAAACCCATGCTCTGATTCAGTGGTTACATGTGACTTTTATGGCACATTCACACATAAATTGTATCTCTGCCCCAAAAACGATTTCACTGCCATCCATTTGATGCAGAACTAATTTAAAATATCTCCTCATCCTTACCCACGATTGCTTTCTCTCCAACAAAGTCTTACTCTACAATTGCACATTCTTCTCTGCATTTTTTTTTATATGTTTTTCCCATGCGTTCCACAACCATGGTGATCATTTCTCTGCCCAGCAAGGAATTCTCTCCTGGGTGTTTATTGCCTCCTTAGACTCTATGATTATTGTGTTTTATTCTCTTCAAACTTGTACTTCCACGCAACGATTTTGGGAATGTCTCTCCAGTTCACCAAAACGTTTTATTTCTCTGCAAACTCGTGCTTACACACAACGATTTTGGGGATGTCTCTCCATTTCACCAAAACGTTTTATTTCTCTACAAATTCATGCTTCCACCCAATGATTTTGGTTTGTCACTTTCAGTTGTCTAAAATGTTTTATTTCTTTGCAATTTCATTTTTAATTGCCCAGTGAATTCATTGATTGTACAACGAAAATAACTCTTTATTGCTCTGTGATTATGGTTGTTTTTACTCAGCCAAATTCATTTGTAATTTCCCAACAAATTCATTGCTATGTATAGCAGAAATACCTCTTTATTTCTCTACAATTATTATTGTTTTTTTACTCATCCAAATTCGTTTTTAATTGACCAATGAATTCATTGCTTGTACAACGAAAATACCTCTTTATTTCTATGCAATTATTGTTGTCTTTACTCAGGAGAATTCATTTTTCATTGTCCAATGTACATCCCTCCTCGGGTATCTTACCTGTGTTGATGCGTAGTGCAAGAAATACAAACCCGTGGGATCTCCTCCTTGCTCCTTGTTTTTGGTATTGGGCACTGAGTTAGCGTTGGGATTTCATATGAGAGCCCGTGGCTTGAATGGTTCTTAATCAGATTGAAAAATTGGGCCTCAGTCCCAAAATTTGTATTTAATAATAATCTTAGTGATATCGCCCCTTTTTACTTGATTTCAATAGTCATTTTCATTAGACATGTGAGTTTTTGTTTAGAACCTTGTATAATTGCAAGTTAGTATATGAAGTACCTAGTCTATCCTTTTATGAATGATTGGCATTAGTTTTTATAACTGATTTTCATTAATTATTAAATGATTTAATGATTTCTATTTATAAATTACTTTTATTTGTTTTTTTAAATGGATGCATAATGAAAAGTGGTGTTATATTTAAGGCATTGATCTTCTGGGGTTCTCTTAATGAAATTGTAGATCAACTTCTCCTTACACCCTCCTAGAATATAGCCTAAATATGAATTGAATAGCTAAGTTACTCGAGTTTGGACTACAATTATGTGCTTGATTCATTACTTTGTATGTGATACCCTCCTTCTCATGCACTTCCTTATCACTAAAGATTTTGATTTTGATAGAATAATATGTTGTATTTTGGAAATGGATTGATCTTGATTAAGCTTAAATTCAGTAACTAGTTCCCGCACACATCTTGAAAATTAAAGTTGTTTATACTCGCACCCTTAGAATAATGTTGTCATAACAATGATTTATTAATTTTATTATCTTGCGCCTTGTGAATAAGGTCGATATCTCATGTGTCTTGAATTGTTTATGTATAAATCATGGATTAATTGAATAGAATGCTCGCGTGCAATTCCGTAAGGTGATGTATGACTAGTTGAGAAATTAGACTTTTGGCATGCACTGAATATTAATGTAATGTATGGTTTTAAATATTAGTCTTCATGTGCGAAATGAAAATTTATTATGACGGGTGATTGCATTTGTGATTGGGATTGTGCCTCGAATATAACTAATAAATTATATTGCTCCTTGTATTTAATATGGTCTATGATGTGTTATGCAATTGATTGCTCGCGCACCATGTTTAATTGTGGATTAGGATTGAGGGATTGATGAATTTTTTTATTGATGATGTTGATTTAGCATAGTTAGTTGGTACTTTATTGTGATTAGTTGGATGTAGACACCTCCTTGTTCCTCAGAACAGTTGCCATCCCTGAGACCTTAAAT
>ML793833.1:43121-56481 GCA_009831015.1 Picea engelmannii
CCATCACAAATATCTTGTTTCAATACCCGTGTCAGTCCATGTTCATTTGATCTACCAATTTACATCTCTGTGTCAATTTCGTGTCATTGATGGGGGATACATCAAGGCCCTCCTATGATGAGTCTATTCCTATAGACTTCAACACATTGTCCGGGAACTAGACTTAGAAACCAGTTAGTACCTTGGGACCTGCATCCCTTAATGGCAGGCCTCCTCATGTCCGATAGTGGGTTAACATCATTGACCTCTGATCGGATGATTCCACCGATGTTAAACTTCAGCTCATCTATTCATGTTCATTGGAATGTACTAAGTACCTTGGGAATCATTGACATCAATGGTGATCTCCCTCGTGCTTGTTAATGGTTCACCTCATTGATCGGTAATCAAGTGGTTTCTGCCATGTTCAACATCAAAACATCTATTCACATGGTTAGATTCATACTACATCAGGATTGGTAAGAAGACCCTGGGTTGAGTCATCACTCTTGTATGTACTTTGCCCAGGTTGCGACAGAGGTTTATTTGAACATTGACACATATACTATTACATAGATCCACTTTGTATTGGTCGTGGCTATGTCTTGACATCTCGTAGCTCCACTATGTATTCTTCATGGCTGCGACCAGTTCAGGTCATGCGAATATAGATCCACATTGTATATTCAGTGGCTATATCTCTTTGTCAATATAATTATGGATCCACAGTGTATTTATGGTGGCCATACCTTGAAAGTCTCTATCACTAAAGAATAGGTATGTCTGCCTTGGGTTTGAAGCATGTCTTAACCTTTGTTTAATGGTCATGTGCAACTTCTGTCAGGTTCTCTGAGTCCGTACCCTTGCTCGAAAGTTTGCAAAGCATTTCAGTTATCAATTCCCGTCTTCTAACTTCATACTTTTGGGGGCAATATGTTACACATCAAAATTACTCATTACAACAATGGCCTAATGTCGTCGTTATCAATATTACAAGTGTCTCATTTTGGTCACAACTGTCACAAGTGTCAGAAAAAGCATATTTCCATCCAATCTATGTCATGCCTATAACGACATTGAAAGGACACTTGAAACACCTCAAACAACTAATTTGGAAGAAGAGGAATGGGTTAACAAAGTTTATAAACCTTTTTCCACTAGAAAATCCACTCAAAAGACATTTTTGGAGAGGATCTCTCCCCTATACACTAATAGGGAGCGTTGGTGCTCTGTGTGCCCTTTTAGAGGAGCGCTATAGAGCTTTGGTGCCCCTTTTGGGGGAGCGCTTCCTTTTCTGAGAAAGTTTTGATCACTTGTTGAGGAAAATCAAGAAGAGATCCCTTCAATCTTTGAAGGCAGTTGGATTTGAATCCTTGGTCAAGCCATGATCTTAGGGAATATCCATAACTGAAGGAGGAGAATCTTGAACTTACCCCAAATATATCTCAAGTGGTTGGGCCTCTCCAAGACTATATAAGGAGGCCTTCTCATGGTGAAAGGGGATGGAAAGTATTGTGAAGCATCTAACTTATGATCTCATGAGGAAGATGTCATTTGGAACATCAGCATTCCGTGTGTGGACTGTTTAGGCAAGGGTTTGGACAAGGAAAGCTTAATGAAGCTGTTGCACTCACATCCATGGCTATAAGTAACGCTTTGTTTTCATTAATACAATCAATGCTTGGCCTGTTTCCTTCAAACTTGTACTTGTTAAGTTTGTCTGCAGTAGATGGATCTATGTTTTAGCTAATCTTAGTAGAGTAGAAGGTCTTTTGTACTTTTGTTTGTCTTGCAGGACCTACCAAGGAGCTCAAGATCAAAGCTCATCATGTACCTTGCAGGGACAAATGACGTTAATAAGGTACATACCTTCCTCCTTCTCTTTCATTCATTAGCTTGATTAGATCTAAAAGGAAGTCAGTTTCCATGTTAAACACGTTCTGTCTTAGAGTTAAGGATCTAGCTCTCAAGAGGAAATCTACCTGTCCACAGGGAGATTTTCCTACAACAAGCAAGCAAGCTAGTGTTATGAAACATGCAAGATAGTGTTATGAAACATGTAGGCTAATTGGAGACTAGAAATATTAAAATAATAAAAATGCATTAATAATATCGATAAAAGAAATACTATAGACTCCATTTGCAATCAAATTCAAGAAAACAGTTTATTGACAAATCCAATTCCCTAGTGTCAATTGATATCATCAAACATAGTTGATAGAAAACATAGTTTCTTGCCACGATGGTTCCACTGACCGATAATTGAATACATAGTCGATAAAGACGTGTTGGCAGCCAACAATTCTGTCAATTTTTATCATCTTAAAAAGTCATCCCCCAGGGATAAAAAACAATTTGTAGCTACCTCCTCCTTATACTTATAAACGTTTCTATCTTTCGGTTTTGAGGAGATTCATTGGGCTAGCTAAGTATAAGTATTTTTCGTTTTTTAATATATCATTTATTTTGATTTCATGACTGAAAGCATGAAATTAAAACAAAAGTTTAGCTTGGGTAATCATTTTACAGTTTGTAACTTCTTTGCTTCTTTTGCTAAAGGGATTATACCTAAAGGGCATATATATGTATATAAATCTTAAATTTTGTAAGCTAATTGATTGATCCATTGTGATTGCTTTATTCACTATGGGAAATATGACTTAGTCATATCTATGGTTGATTATATGATTTTTATATTTGATATGCTTAATGATGCAGAACCTTGGGTTAAATTCAAAATATGAATCTTGCTCTTACCAGTCATATCACAATCCTATCACCCTAGGACAGGACTGATATACTTACGAATCCACATCATCCTATTGTCCTGCATAATCCAAACTCGCATTCATTTTTTGGAATATATTAGTGGTGGTGGGTTGAGTTTAGTGTTCATTGCACAAAGTGTTTTCCAAGCCTGCACATCCTCTAGTTCTTAGCCTCTCAAAGCTCAAATTACCAAGTAGGATAGCCTCCCAAGTCCGTAGGTATTGGGCCTCTTTCGATTTTTTAGACCTCTTCCTATTGTTTATGTATTAGAAAGCCAAACCCACCTCTCGTTTCCTTCACTATGTTTGTTTGATAACATCCATGGCTTTCGTAGTAAGAATTTAAACTAATGGCTCGCAATCCCTCCTCACCCATGACGATGCCATAAGCAATATACAGGCACATGGTTGGGACATTTTCATCCGAAAGTTTGAGGGTTATAACATAGAAGTTGCACTAGCGTTTTCTCAATTGTTCGATGGCTCTAAAGATAAAATTGGGGTTCTACAACTTGAAGTGACTGAGGATTCCATGGCACGATCTATAGGACTGTCATGGGAGGGAGAAATATGTTTCAAAAACACCAAATTAGAAGGTGTACCTTGGAGTCTATTCATGGTCTCTAAGAAATCGAAATGCTTCCCTAAAGGTACATCGATTACTCTCTTAAAACCCCGATGGCACGGCTTGCTTCTAATTCTTAAACAATTTATAACTTGTGAGGGAAGATATGGCTTAGTTTTCTTGTATCACATTCGCTTATTGATGATTTTTCTAGGATTCAAGTTAAATATGCCTTTCTATCTGTTTATGAGCCTACATAAAATGTCTAAGCGTTATCAGAGACAGAGTTTAAACCCTCTGTATATCCTTTTCTGTGATGGGCTTATTCGAATTCTGTTGTTGTCACATCTAACTAAGATTGGGGATACTTGGGAAGATTTCCTGTGTAGAAACAACTTCACCCTACCTGAGAACACAGTAGAATCACCTCTCCTTTTCAATACAAACGCTAGTCCCTATAACCCTACGAACGAAAATCAAGGTATTGATCCACATGAAGACCATGCCACCATAGAAATAAATTTTGTTGTTGTTCATAAACCTTTGGGAAAAAATCCATGGTATGATTTCGTGCCTAGAAAATAATTAGAGGAGGTTATAGATGTCTTAAAGGAGAGGGTTTCTCCTGCTCCTACTATTGAGCCAAATTAGGGTTTCATTAACAAATCAATTGTGAAGAAAAATTGCAAACAAAAGGAACATGTTGATTTGGATTTGAGTTTCGTAAACAAGAGACCGGGTAGGTTAATATCTGGAAATATAAGAAATCTCCAGCAAGATCATCTGACCTCGATCCCAGTGATTGAGGTCGATGATCACTTGTCGGATGATGATATCAATGAATTTATTTCTCGAGGCGATGTGGATAACCAGTGCCTCGGAAATGAAATCAGTATTGAAGCTATACAATACGATTTTGTTTCTGAACTACCTCCGTTCCTAAAAAATCAAGAAGGCTTCGCTGGTATAAGCCACGATTTGAGGCAAGCTATGAAACACACCAAAGCACCCATTGCAAAACACACTCAACCTCTACCTGCTATAGCACCTGTGCACTGTGAAAATTTTCTCGACTGGGTGGAACGATACTACAGAGATATACCTTATCTTTGAGTGTAATTAAACCATATTATAGCACGAAACTCCTTGCTTGAAAGGGAAAATGAAGAATTAAGGGTGTGCATTCGATCCAACGTTGACCAGGCAAGTAAAAGGTTCAAACGAGCTGGTAATGTGATTATCAAGAATGCAATGAATTTCAACACTATCATTAAATCAAACTTATCAGATGCTTCATTGTCTAATCTCTAAAAACAGAGAAAAACAGTTATGATGCTATTCACAAAGAGAATAAATCATGGATTATACGTTGCATGGCTTAGTGACTTCTCATTTTGTTTAAACAAATTCATTTATGTAATTAAGTTTGATGAACAAACTCCTACATGAGTGTTTCTTTGTTATCCTACTTTTGTAAAGCAATCTGATTTTCTGGGATAACCCTCTATCTTGCATGATAAGAGGTTATTGATCCAAGACAGGTTTAAATAGTGGTTGATGTTTAGTAGTAAGGACAACTTTTTCTGGGACTACAATATGGACATGCAATTTTTGGGAATTGATATGGTAAATAAATTCACGGATGGATTTAGACTTATGTGATGCTTATTCCATTGCATTCTCCTGTTATTTCTATGTTATGAATTATCATCCTGTAGATTTAGCTTTAGCCTTGTCTTCGCGTGATATTTCATATCAGTGATTATTTCGATGTTGTCCATGATATGTTGGTTCATTTTATATGCGTGAGCAATCGATCATTTAATTATTATTGAGTTTATTTTTAATGTCAAATGATGGACAATATCAATGCTCAGAATTGAGTTTTCTTTTGTTCTTAGATATTGATTATCTTAAGATCACTGGATTTTTAATTAGTTGGCTTTCTGTTGTTTATAATTTACTCCAAATATCAAACACTTCTTTGAATTTATTATGGAAGTACTAGTATTTTTCTATCATAGGTTTCCCTTAAAAGCAGGACAAGTGGGAGCTCAAACAACAAAGAGAGATAAGCTCAGTTTTGTTGATCAGCTACACGTTAGTATGTGCATTATTTTAATTAAATTATTTATTGATGAAATGATGATTTCATTAATTAGATTTGATTGTTTCTGTGTCATTGTTTCAATTGTATTCACTTAGTATTTATTAGTTTGATAACTTTAAACATTAGAAATATTTATGTTCTTACTTTATCTTATTTAGAAACAATATTATGAACATCCATTTCGCAAGATTTCAAGTAAACCTTGTAAACTGTATATAGATTGTTTATAATCATTTGTACATTCACGTTTCTTTCTAATAAACATTTGTAAGTTATATATCATTTGTTAGAATCGTAGCTTTAGTTTAGTTTATTTCTTTTACTGTTTTTAGGACTCTAGTTGGCTAACAAAGCCATTACACCCGTCAGGTCAGATCACACGAAACGACTTGGGTTAATTAGACAACCCTGGTCCAGATCTGAACTTCCAGTTGATGGTGTGTCGCTTACGCCCGTCAAGAAATGGCACTAGAAGGAGGACCAAGGTAAATTTAATGATTAATTGTTTCACCCCTAATCCTTTCATAATTCCAGATTTATAAATCCTTCTTATGTGTCATATTATACTGCACTACAAGGCAGGTTAGATGACAAGCTAACTATTTGGAGTCAATTTCTTCAAATTCTTAATTTTTCATGGCTCCTTCCCAAATCACTGTGTGCAGATTGTTTGATTTTACTTTTAGGGGTCGAATTAAACATTGGTTTGAGACATTTCCAGCATATCACATTATTGATTAGTTTCCATTTGTAGAGGAATTTTTAGATTCTTTTGAAATCTATGATTACAATCAGTTATGTGAAGAATTTCAGACTTTACTAATCAATGACAATTCATCTCCATAAGGATTTTCAACAAGAATCCATCATGTTCTCTGTAAATTTAATCTTGATGACATGTCATTTGTACTAAATATCCTCTATGATGCTTGCATCCCTGTCATCCAGTCATATTCAATCGTGAATGATGAATCGATTACAAATCCTATCACTCAATTGCGAGAAGAATTTTGTTCGTGGGATGAGAGGAATCCATCTGAAAATTTTGAACAAGCAAGGGAGGTAGAATCTATTGAAAAGGTTCTTGTTGACAATCAAATTGGTTTTTCCTCTGAATCATTGTATACTCATTCCTCGACCATCGTGGAAGAAGATTTGATGTTGGGTTAAGGTGAATGTCCATATTCTTCTAACTCTTTCTCTAATGAGTATTTAAATTCAGTTATTGAAGAACGCTTAGGTGATGAAAATCATCTTAGGAATTCTAACATTCCTATGAAATTGATTAGAGATGTAAATATGCAATTTGAAGAAGAAACCTTAAACCTTCATCCACAAATAATACCTTATCCACATGAAATATTAGATGTTTGTTATGAAAGTTTTAAATTGTCTATCATACATGAGGCAAATTTAGACAATCATATTGTTTTGAAGGATTTATCACCAAAACCGAGTGAAAGTTTTAAGGAAAGTGGGGAGGAATGTCTTGAGAATATTATTGTTAAATATCATAGCTCAAGATATTATTTTCATGTGCTCATTTTTTATTCCTTTTACTCTTTATATCCCGATATCTTCTTATATTATGATGGACATGATACTTTACACATGGTATACTACTCTTTTCCATCATAATCAGATCTGTTCGATATACCAAGATTTGGTGAAATTAATTCCATACATAACATTTTTTAAGTCAGATTTGACGCTCTTTCACTTTCATCACTCACATGGGAAAAATACATGTTGCGAGATGATTTTACATGATTTATTTTTGAAAAAGACAATGCACTCTCTCTTATGGAAATCAAACATTCTATGTTGCATATTCTTTCTTTGGTTAGTTCGAATTTTAATGATTATGCTTTGCGTTCTGAAATGGTCCATCTCATCAAAGGAAGTGTTAAAACCAACAATCTAATTGATTTCATGAATCCTCTTATGATGTGTTACCCATTGATATATCTATTGTGTTGAAGTCATAGTTTTCATCCTAATGACATGATCTTAGAATGGCTGGAGGATTCATATATCAAGAAGTTTCAAAAGAATGGTAAGGTCATGCTTGTTTTTTTTTTAAATAATATATAGGAGGTAAGAATAATATATTTCTTTTGTATCTGAAAATACTACATTCTTTTATTCTGATTTTTGACTTTCTATGCCTTGCAGGATTGAAGATGCTCTTGTGGTTGCACTGGAAATACTATGTTACTTAGTGTTTTGATCTATTTAGTAGTTTAGAGTAGGCTTAGGAGTAGGTTTCCTTTATTTTTATTTCTCACTGCTTCTCTTTGTAATAATTCATTTATGAACACAAGTGGGCACACCAAGAGAACCATAATATGAATGTTGTCAAGGAAGTCCACTTTAAATATTTTTCTCTCTGTTTTTCGTTAAATATTTTTGTTCAAAAATGCAGTATCATCATGAAAATTTTAATTGGAAAGTAAAGAGATAAGCAAATTTGAACTATCAATTAAATCTTGACCCAAGGTGCCACGAGTATGATTGCACTCGTATTAATAAGGATTTTTCTATTTTCTTCCAGGCTTTCAAGGATATTTCGCTTGATGGTTTCAGATCCACCCTCTTGTAAATATTTTTAATTTTCTTTTCTGTTTTGATTTTAGTTCTTTTCATTTTGCTTGATTTTGATTTGTTTTCTAAATGATTATGTCTAAATCACCATTCATTTGTTGAAGGGAATCAGAATTTTTATTCATTAGCAGTAGTTGATAAACAGTTCAAGAACCTAAATAGTAAGTGCTAAACTCAAATCAGTGGGATTAAGTTTCTGTCCAATTATTTTTTCTAGTTTCTCATTAAAATCACAGGAAGACATGATTATCCTTAACAAACTTCTAACGTTGTCCCCATTTTAATGAGAACAACTCAATGTGCTTCCCCATCCTAGAGATGATTTATTAACAGACATCTAATTATGCAAATCATGATGGAAGTCATCCGAACAAAAAAATAATTCTCAAATGATCAATCCTTTCATTACCGGACTGTGAGATATTCAGTATCACCCCGCTCTCTTAGATATCATGAATTTTCTGGGAATTTGTAAACAAATTTTAGAGAGCTGGAAGCAGTGTAATGTGTGGGAATTGTGTGTAAACCCATCAGGACATTGAACAGGTCTGCTAGTAGTGGGTAAATGCACAAAGGATACCAAGGCAACTTAATCAACGTACTAAACAGGCCTGCTGGTAGCGCAGCAATGTCGGGTTTCGAAGATCCTCATGTATGTTTTTAAAATTGATCAGGTGTCGGGATGCTTTTATCATAAATGGAGGATTCTTGGAAGGAATAGAGATACTTCAGTGGGTTAAATGACATCCCTACCAAGGCGATGGACACCTGTTGGCAAAAGTGGCCCTGTCAATGGTATCAAAGTCATCTTTATAAAAATCGCTACACCTGTGATCTAAACAAGATACCAGATTACAATTTCGGACAGAAATGCATCCAATACTATGACTGTGTTATTTTTCTAAGTTATTATTGAAATGCTTAATCTGTCATTAACTTTCTCTAAAATTTGTTTCTAAGTCATCTGTGCCCCTGATATGAAGTTTTGGTGATGCAGAGGTAATTGCTTCGCCCAACATGTCGCCATTGTTGGCAACCAACAACTCTATCAAATTTTATTATTTTAAAAAGTCATCACCCAAGGATAAAAAAAAATTGTAGTTGCCTCCTCCTTATACTTACAAACATTTATGTCGTTTGGTTTTGAGGAGATTCATTGGGCTAACTGAGTATAAGAGTTTTTTGCTTTTTAATGTATCGTTTGTTTTGATTTCATGACTGAAAGCATGAAATTAAAACAAAAGTTTGGCTTGGGTAATCATTTTACAGTTTGTAACTTCTATGCTTATTTTGCTAAAGGGATTATACCTAAAGGGAATCTATATGTTTATAAATCTTAAAGTTTGTAAGCTAATTGATTGATCCATTGCCATTGTTTTATTCACTGTGGGAAATATGACTTAGTCATATCTATGGTTGATTATATGATTTTTATATTTTATATGATTGATGGCACAAAACCTTGGGTTAAATTAAAAATATGAATCTTGCTCTTACCATTCATATCACAATCCTATCACCCTAGTACAAGACTGATGTACTTACGATTCCACATCATCCTATTGTCCTGCATAATCGAGACTCGCATTCATTTTTTGGAATAGGTTAGTGGTGGTGGGTTGAGTTTAGTGTTCATTGCGCAGAGTGGTTTACAATCCTGCACGTCCTCTGGTTCTTAGTCGCTCAAAGCTCAAATTACCAAGTATGATAGCCTCCCAAGTCCGTAGGTATCGAGCCTCTTTCGATTTTTCAAACCTCTTCCTACTGTTTATGTATTGGAAATCCAAACCCACCTCTGGTTTCCTTCACTATGTCTGTGTGATAACATCCATGGCTCCCATAGTAAGAATTGAACCTAATGGCTCGCAATCCCTCCTCGTCCACGACGATGCCATAAGCAATATATAGGCACATGGTTGGGACACTTTCATCCAAAAGTTTGAGGGTTATAACCTAGAATTTGCACAGGCATTCGCTCAATCGTTTGATGGCTCTAAAGATAAAATTGGGGATCTGCAGCTCGAAGTGACTGAGGATTACATAGCACGATCTATAGGACTGTCACAGGAGGGAGAAATATGTTTCAAAAACACCAAAGTAGAAGGTGTTCCTTGGAGTCTGTTCATAGTCTCTAATAAATTCAAATGTTGCCATAAAGGTATAGCGATTACTCTCTTAAAACCTCGATGGCACGACCTGCTTCTAATTCTTAAACAATTTATAACTTGTGAGGGTAGATATGGCTTAGTTTTCTTGTATCACATTCGCCTGTTGATGATTTTTCTAGGGTTCAAGTTAAATATGCCTTTCTATCTATTTATGAGCCTGTATAAAATTTCTAAGTGTTATCAGAGACAGATTTTAAACCCTTTGTCTAGCCTTTTCCACCATGGGCTTATTCGAATTCTATTGTTGTCGCATCTAGCTAAGATTGGGGATACTTGAGAAGATTTCTTGTGTAGAAACAACTTCACCCTACCTGAGAACATAGTAGAATCACCTCTCATTTTCAATACAAACCCTAGTCCCTATAACCCTACAACCGAAAATCAAGGTATTTATTCACATGAAGACCATGCCACCACAAAAATAATTTGTGTTGTTATTCAAAAACCTTTGGGAAAAAAGCCACGGTATGATTTTGTGCCTAGAAAATTGTTAGAGGACGTTATAGATCTGTTAAAGGAGAGGGTTTCTCCTGCTCCTACTGTTGAGTCGAATTAGGGATTCATTAAGAAAAATTACAAACACAAGGAACACGGTGATTTGGATTTGAGCTTTGTAAACAAGAGACTAGGCAGGTTAATATCTAGAAGTCTCAGAGATCGCCAACAAGATCATTTGATCTCGATCCCGGTGATCGAGGTTGATGATCACTTGTCCGATGATGAGATCAATGAATTTCTTGCCCGAGAAGATGTGGATAACTAGAGCCTCAGAAATGAAATTGGTATTGAAGCTATACAATACGATTTTGTTTCTTAACTACCTCTGTTCCTAAAAAATCAAGAAGGCTTCGCTGGTATAAGCCATGATTTGAGGCAAGCTAGGGAACAGACCAAAGCACCCATTGCAAAACACATTCAACCTCAGCCTGTTATAGCACCTGTGCACTGTGAATATTGTCTCAACTGAGTGGAACGATACTACAGAGATATACCTTACCTCTGAGCGCAATTAAACCATATGACAACTCGAAACTCCTCGCTTGAAAGGGAAAATGAAGAATTAAGGGCATGCATTTGAACCAATGTTGATCGGGCAAGTAAAAGTTTCAAACGAGATGGTAATGTGATTTTCAAGAATGCAACGAATTTCAACACTATCATTAACTCAAACTTATCATATGTTCATTGCCTAATCTCTAAAAATGGAGAAAAACAGTTATGATGTTATTCACAAAGAGAAGAAATCATGGATTATACGATGCATGGCTTAGTAACTTCTCATTTTGTTTAAAAAATTTCATTTATGTAATTAATTTTGATGAACAAACTCCTACGAGAGTGTTTCTTTGTTATCATCATTTTGTAGAGTGATCTGATTTTTTGGGATTACCCTCTATCTTGCATGATAAGAGGTTATTGATCCAAGACAGGTTTAAATAGTGGTTGATGTTTAGTAGTAAGGACAACATTTTATGGGACTACAGTATGGACATGTAATTTTTTAGAATTGATATGGGAAAGAAATTCATCGCTGGCTTTAGACCTGTGTGATGCTTATTCCATTGCATTCTCCTGTTATTTCTATGTTATGAAATATCGTCTTGTAGATTTAGCTTTGGCCTTGTCTTCGCATGATATTTCATATCAATGATTATTTGGATGTTGTCCATGATATGTTGGTTGATTTTATACGCGTGATCAATCGATCATTTAATTATTATTGAGTTTATTTTTAATGTCAAATGATGGATAATATCAATGCTCAGAATTGAGTTTTCTTTCGTTCTTAGATGATTATCTTAAGATCACAAGATTTTTAATTAGTTGTCTTTCTACTGTTAATAATTTACTCCAAATATCAAACACTTCTTTGAATTTATTCTGGAAGTATTAGTATTGTTATGTCATAGGTTTCCCTTAAAAGCAGGACAAGTGGGAACTCAAACAACACAGAGAGATAATCTCAGTTTTTTTGATCAGCTACAGGTTAGTATGTGTGTTATTTTAATTAAATTATTTATTGATGAAACAATGATTGAATTAATTAGCTTTGATTGTTTTTGTGTCATTGTTTCAATCTATTCACTTAGTATTTATTAGTTTAGATTTAAACATTAGAAAGATTTATGTTCTTACTTTATCTTATTTATAAACACTATTATGAATATTCATTTCGCAAGATTTCAAGTAAACCTTGTAAACTGTATATAGATTGTTTATAATCATTTATACATTCACGCTTCTTTTTAATAAACATTTGTAAGTAATATATCATTTGTTAGAATCATAGATTTAGTTTGGTTTAGTTTAATTTAATTAGACAACCATGACCTTCCAATTGAAGGTGTGTAAGTGGTGTGTCACTTACGCCCATCAACAAAATGCTCCCACATGCCATCCCATGGATGATTTAATGCAATACTTGTATGGAATCCAAAATGATTACCAGCAAAATAAATTATATTATTAAATTACTCCATATTTTCATTAATTTAATTTAATTTACACTAATTTATACAAATAAATAATGTAGCTACAATTTTTAAAACGGATGAACGAATCAATTTAAACAATTGTGTTTAGGAAATCCTATAGACATGTAGACTAATTGCAAACCAATCATGTTAAAATAAAAATGAATAAAATGATATTCATCTTTATAAGTATACAATTCATAATTATATTAAATAATATTACCATAATAAAAAGTATATCGAAAAAATAAAATTATATTCATTTTTATAAGAATAAAATTCTAAACTATATTAGATAATATTACCATAATAGAAATTATATAGAATATCTACATGTAGACTAATTGCAAACCAAAAATGTTAAAATAAAAATGAAATAAAATTATATTCATCTTTATAAATATAAAATTCATAATTATATTAAATAATATTACCATAATAAAAAGTATATAGAAAAAATAAAGTTATATTCATCTTTATAAGTATAAAATTTAGAATTATATTAAATAATATTACCATAATAAAAAGTATATAGAACATTTGCTACGAAAAATTTACAAATGATAACAATAGAATAGAAGGAAAGAATAATCCTAATAAAATGTCTTTAGCATTTCATCGTATCAACTAATATTGAATCCAAAATGTAAAGACTTTTGATTCTATTTGGCCATGGACTTAAAAAATCAAAA
>ML793833.1:58451-137456 GCA_009831015.1 Picea engelmannii
TTTTTTCATTTTAAAATACTCAACACTATTTTATTTTATCTATTTTTATTTTATCTATAATAATATTTGAGACTCCAATGTAAAGTGAAAAATGGATTATTTTCATTTTTTTTATTTAGTACCAAATTCATTAAACATAGAAAACAAAATATTTTTTCTCCATTTCTAAAATATCAATGATATTATTTGCTTTCTAAAAATATTAGATGGATTGATGTAAATAAAAAGTCTTATTATGTATTATAATTTCTACAACATACTCTATGAACAAATAAAGAAGAAAGAACAAATAAAGAAGAAAGCCCATTATTGTAAAGAATATATTATCTCTCAGGTACATGGGAGGTCTAAAGTTAACCAGAGTGGATGAATAATTCTTAGACATAACATAATCATACAAACATATATTGAGTTTTGTTAATTCTATGTTATGCCATGATAACAACAAAAAGTAAAAACAATCTACAAATCATGAGAAGCTTTCAAAATATGATGTCTCCTAACACGACTTGCAACTATACTATGGTATGGCCATGTGATTATGCTACTCCTGGGCAACTCTTTCACCAAATGTCTTTGGTAGTATTAGGCTTGACCAACATAAACTTAGAACAATTCCCAAGCAAAATCAAAGATCTAAGAGATTAGGTTTTACCAAAACACAAATTTATATGGTGTCTCCTAACATGACTTTCAACTATACTATGGTATGGCCATGTGACTATGCTATTCCTTGGCAACTCTTTCACCAAAGGTCCTTGGTAGTATTAGGTTTGACCAACACAAACTTATAACAATTCCTAAGAAAAATCAGAGATCTAAGAGATTAGGTTTTACCAACACAAATTTAAAACAATTCTCAAGCAAGATCAGATATGTAAACAATTTGGAATATCTGAAAATTGGAGGTCGAACAACAGACATCAAGAGGATATACAAGAAAGGCACATGTATCTAAGAAAGGTTGATGATATGGAAGAAAGTGGGAAGGTATCTGTTAGTCTCTAATTTTGCTTTTGATTTAGTGAGAAACTCTAATACTAAACCCTCTCTACCTGCACTTCATTGTTTGCTTTCATTTGATTTTAATCTTTGTTTTTAGTTTGTTATGTTTCACATTTTTAGCTTTTTGAATAATTTCCTTAAATTTGGGGAGTTAAGACATGGTTTTACAAGATGGGTCACTTCATATGCCTATTTGAATTTTGCAAATTCAAAATTCTGCCAAGTTATTAATAGCACTGCTGGAATAACATTATTCCCGTAGTGCTAATATAATCATGCCATGATAAGCGCCACCCACCCTGATTTTGTTATGACTACATAAATCGTGGACTGATAATCCGCATGTCTCACACGATATCTCTTGAATCATTATACAGTTCACACTGTTACATGATGGGATCATTTTGTACCTGCAAAGACCCTTTTCAAATCAGTAAATTTTCAAACATCATTATATGATCCTGTCACTCGTCGTTCTAATTTGTTGAATTATAAGCACAGGTATTTTCCAGAAGAAACTGTTATATGATAACAGTTGCAGGTTGTAAATTCAATTTTTGAACAGTGTCAAGTTGCATCATCGTGTTATTGATATGGCACCGAAGAAAAGTGGGCAAATTATTAGGTTGGAACCTGAGGGTACTGAGTTGCTTGATGCATACCCACAGATGGCATAAAGGTTCAAGGATGATGGCTGGTTCGATTTCTTTACCACTTTCAAAGGGAATGAAAAACATCTTGAAAATTGGAAATTAGAGGAGAACGATGGTGGAAAAAGGAGCACGTAGTCATGGAGTTTGTCAACCAATTATTGCTTCCAGATAAGAAAAACCCAGATTGGAAAAAGGGAGTCCCTCACAGCTGGATTAGACAAGAGTGGCATACCGTCCTAATCATAATTCACAGAAACCCTAGACTTGGTTGATTCAATCCCTAAATCCTGATCCACAGCCAAGCAAACAAATAAAGGGGAAAGGGAAGAAGGCATCCACACAAAAAAAGAGTATCACAGTTAATGAATTTTCAATCAAAGAAAAAGTAGAAAGGCTTCCATTACACTGGAAAACAAAATAAGACAAAAACTTAGGGAAGATACAAAGAAAAGGAAAATAAATTGTTCAATATTCTATAAGACCTATAACAAGAGCAACCACTAGATCATCAAAAGCTGAAGCAGTTTTATTTGATGACAAAGGCTATTATTTTGCAGAACCAGAAAAGCTACAGGAAATGCTCTGTTTTTTACCTGTTATAGTTTTTAACTTCAAGAGAGGTTACAAAACAGTTGGAGAGGAATTTGTTGAAACCAAAAGAGGTTTTTGTTGGGAACATGCCCATTCACAAAAACCTCTCTCGGTTTTTACACAACAATCACATTTTAAGAGATTTGAATTGATCTTTGAGGCCTAATTTTCTGATAAAGCTACAGGAAATACTCTGTTATTTTTACCTGTTTTAGTCTTTTTCTTCAAGAGAGCTTGCAGAACAGCTGGAGATGAATTTGTTGAAACCAAAAGAGGTTTTTGTTGGGAACATGCCCCTTCACAAAAACCTCTCTCGGTTTTTACACAGCAATCACATTTTAAGAGATTCAAATTGATCTTTAAGGCCTATTTTTATAATATTTCACAATAAATAATTTCTTGTTGTAATCAGTTATTTTGGGAGAGGTTGGAGAACATATGGTGCTGAATTTTTTTGAAACCAAAAGAGTTTTTTTATGGGAACGAGTCCCTTCACAAAAACCTCTCTCATTTTTTACACAACTATCACCATTTAAGAGATACAAAGAGATTGTTGGACCCTATTTTTCAAGAATTTACCAGATTTGTTTTCTTGAAAAATCTCATGGACAGCAGTTGACAAGCCACCTCATCAATTCGAATTGGAGATTAGATTAGATCTTCTCCTTGATTATTTGAAATAAGAAACTAAATATAGATGAGGAGGTTTTCAAATCCATTTCTTTTAGATCTTGATAATTATGTATTGTTTCTATATAAACTATGTAGAATGAGAAGTTAGGAAGGGAAAAATTGGAGATCCAAAAAACTTATTCTGAAACTCTTTGTAAGGCATTATTATTCTATTTGACACTTATTATTCTATTTGACACTTGTAAGGCATTATTATTCTTCATGCTTGATCTTATTATTCAAACTGCATTTGTTTTCTTGATTATTGATTAATACAGTAAAGAATTTGTTGTGGTGATTATTTTCAAGTTTTGATTTCAAGTTTATGGTCTTATTTCTTAATGATATTTTGAGATAAGAATTTGTGTGATATTGACAAATTGAAAACTTCATTTTCTATTTTTCTTATTTGTTTAATCCATCTATGTGACTACCATTTAACCAGTCAATGGTATATTTTTTGTTCTTATTCTGATTTTCTCATTTATTTTATTACCTTGAGCCAGTTTTCAACCACCTTATTCAAAAACCAAACCATAAAAACCCTCAAAACACTTTCTTGCCCTTTCACAGTCAAGTGCAACTTTAGAGACTAATAGTATCCAAGAAACCAAGATGGGTGTGGATCAGATTCCCCTAAAAAACAAACCAATTCTAACAACAAGCACACAAATAAAATATAATTAGCAAGGATATGGAAGAAAGTGGGAGGGTATCCAAGAAACCAAGGTGGGTGTGGATCAAATTCCCCTAAAAACCAAACCAATTCTAACAAGAAGCACACAAATAAAATATAATTAGCTAGCCTGCACCAGCGTACTCACAGTCATGTATGGCAACAAAACCCACATCAGCCACCATCCCTGGCAACCATACCTTACAATCACCCACTAAAACCTAACTACAAGCAGAGAAATAAAACAAAATTAGTTGGGAGTTAAAGATCCCTGGCCACCATACGATAAAATTAGAACAAATCCCACAGAACAAATAGGGTTACCCATACATTCTCTGAACAACAAAAAGAAAAAAATACGCAACCAAACAAAAAAAAATTAGCCCACCTTCGCCACCAAAGCGAGAGTCCCACCGCCAGATGAGAAAAATCACAGGGCTCGCGGACTCTGTACCCAACGGTAGCAGACTAAGTACCATTAAAACCCAACTCGCTTCAAATAAATACTAAACTTCCACGGTAGACCCCCAAACTCAAACTCCTGGCCGTCTAAGTGCCGAGAGTTATTCATTAACCTCTATGCCAAGAGCCACCCACATCAACCAAAAACATGTATTATAACCCAAAGCATTTAGGCCACCCACAACTCTGCCAATCAAGTTCAAAACATTCCCAAAGCAGATTAATTACACATGTACACCACAGGTTGTATTAATTTTTTTTTTTAATTTTTATATATTCTATACAGCGGATAATAAGATGTTAAATAGGCACATCAAAGTCGTGTCATACCTCTGGCCAATCAAACCCACTAAAAATTAATCCTGGTTTTCTCAACCCCAACCCCAATGTTTAACCTTAGGAAAAGAAACAATAAATGCAACCATTAAACCGTGCAACCAACAAAAATGAAAATAAATGCGGATAGCTTTGGCCACGCAACAAACAAAAATAAAATAAATGCCATAGACGATGAAAGTGAGTTTGTTTAGCTTTATACAGGGTACACAAAAAATTGCGCTTCATTAGGTTTAAAACGGGCACTTCGATTTGTAGGTCAAACTGCTTGTCAGCGAAGTGGAGGTGATTGTCATCGAAATATTAAGCTCATAAAACTGTACGTTAACATCTGTGGAGTAGGTAGGCTTGCTCTCAAATTTTTGTTTACAGTATCAATCTTATGGTCGGCACCACGTGCTATTTAATTTCCTTTACCGAGTTAAGTAGCTAGTTTTTCAAAAGCGAATTGAAATCTCACCCAAACGAGTAAACAGCGAGTAAAAAGCGTGTAAAGGACTGTTGTTAGAGCTCCAGCTGGGACTATATAAATAGTGGCATCAATGGCCTTAATTTTCCATAGCTCATTCCAATTATCCAAAGAGAGACTAGGTTTTGCAATCCATTCAACATCACTTCATTCACAACATATGGAGCTCCTGGGGTCTTTAAAGCTAGCTACCCTATCCTCCTTGCCAACCGCAAAAGACAATTCCTGCACAGGCATCAAGAATTTTAATTCACCAGCGACATCTAATATATCAAACTTCCCTCCCAGATGCTCTCTATCCACTCCAAAGCTGGTGAAGAACACTTTACAGAAGAGATTAGTTTGGACTAAACAACTGGAAACCACATCCCTAATTGACAGGGAGTTATCAGCCACATTCATGGATTCCAGTCCTAGAAGAAACAGAATATTGGACTTCCCTCTTTTGAATCAGAGGAATTCCCACGACATATGCAATTCTTGGAACTATGATGATTGGATGAGGAAGCTGCGAAGACCCAATCCTTCTCCTAAGCAGAGTCTGGCGGGTAAATGGAGGGAATATCATGGCGCCAACGACTGGAGAGACCTGCTGGATCCCCTTGATGAAAACCTAAGAAGAGAGATTGTTAAATATGGAGAATTTGCACAGGCAACCTATGATGCTTTTAACTCCGACCCCCAGTCGAGCTCCTATGGTAGCTGCTGCATCCCATGTGATTCATTTTTTGAAAGAGTGGGGTTGAAGAACACTGGCTACAAGGTGACCAAATATCTCCATGCAACTGCCAATGTCGATGTTCCCCATTGGCTTTCGAAAATATCGAATGATACCTTGAAATGTCAGCAGTCCAACTGGATGGGATTCGTTGCTGTGAGTGACAACTTGCAAGAGATCAAAAGGTTAGGTCGAAGAGATATAGTTATTGCATGGAGAGGCACCATGACTCCTCTTGAATGGGCTGAAAATCTCAAGACAGATTTAAAACCAATTAAGCTCTCTGATAATATGGATCACTCTTATCTGAATCCGAAGGTGGAGAATGGTTTTTTAAGTCTGTATACTTCTAAGGGCGACAGCGATAATGACGATCATAATAATAGCATGAAGAGTGCATCTGAGCAGGTTATGGAAGAGGTGCAGAGACTGTTAGAATTATACGAGGGCGAGGAGTTGAGTATTACCATTACTGGGCACAGTCTAGGAGCATCTTTGGCGCTCTTGACTGCATACCAGATTGGAGAAAACTTGAGATCAAGGTCAAATAATGCATCTGTTGCAGTGTTCTCTTTTGGAGGACCCAGAGTTGGAAACCATGATTTCAAACAGAGGCTTGAGGAGATCGGAGTGAAAACTTTGAGAATAGTTAATACCCATGATTGGATCCCTCAAATCCCAGGGATTTTTATGAATGAATGGCTACATAAGAAGTGTTGTGAAATATTAAATTCAAAAGGATTGATGAAAGCAATGGAGAAGATGTCATTTGCTCATGTAGGGACTGAGCTGAGAATCAATCACCTGGATTCTCCATATCTAAAAGACAATGCTGGTGTGAGTTGCTGTCACAATTTGGAAGCCCATCTGCACCTGGTCGATGGCTTTCAAAGCTCTGGGGTTCCGTTTCGACCAAATGCAAAGCGGGATTATGCTCTCGTTAATAAAACCTGTAATTTACTGAAAGATGAACTTATGGTGCCAGCTAATTGGCAGCAATTGTCAAGCCATCATAATACTGATTTCAGTTCCAATTTCAATGACAGCCATTCGTTATATCCGCTCTAACTGCCTTCTGTCTACGAGGGACTTGGTGGCTTGTACGCCGACCTTGAAAATAGAATATGGATTGTGGCTTTCGAGTGCGAAAGGTGCCCCCCTTCGAATCTCTACCTCTGAAAGTGTACTCTTCATTAGTATAGTCATAACTCACCTTACCAGTATATCCGTGCCTGTACAGAAGCTGTATAGTGGTCCTGTCACAAAATTGTATCGTCATCCAAATCTGTACTATTTTATAAAGTAAGATGGAGTAAGATTGACCAAGCATTCTTGCCTGTATTTTTTACCACGTGAAAATGAAACTCATTGAGAATATGTCAATATCTAAACACATGCACTTTATTTTGTTTTTTAATCCATTTTTAGCCTGCGCGCGTTCTATCATTATACTTTTTAATGAAAATAAGAAGTGGAAACCATTATACTTTTTAAAATTTTGAATTAACAATTAGAAAACAAAATTCTCATAATTCCATTGTAAACAAAATTCTCATGATTCAAAATTGAATACCTCACAGCCCGCCAAAGGCCTTCCAGCATTATAACCAATATTTGACCAAAAAAACGCTGGTTTTTTGTTTTTTAAGTTTTTAAAAAATGTGAAACAAAATAAAAAAATTTCATGTGAAGGGCTAGATTTTTAAAATGGCCGTCAAACTAATTTTGGTTTTTCAGTGGTAATTTGGTGAATCCGTGGACCGTGCCGCAGGCACTGTCTCTCTGCCCGCAGCCACACGGCCGGCCTTTACCTGGCCAGTAACACAGTTTTCAGTGCCATGATCATCTTAATGTTTCAAAATTAATATATGTAAATGGGGAAGGTGGACATAAATGTTTCCCTGACTCCCTCGTGTAACATTCACCCATTACCATTTTAACAAAATCCTAGGTAAACGCCAGTTATTTCGGGGCCAATCTCTCTCTTTCTCCACAAATCATCAGCCTCAACCAAAATACATTTTTTAATAAATACCAAATTCACGATTTCATTTCTAGTATTTTGTTTGTGCTGTGGTGGATCCTTATCCACCCTTCTAATTCGAACCCTAATCTGGTCTCACAATGAAATACATTTTTTAATAAATACCAAATTCACGATTTCATTTCTAGTATTTTGTTTGTGCTGTGGTGGATCCTTATCCACCCTTCTAATTCGAACCCTAATCTGGTCTCACAATGAAATGAATGGGGCAGGCCTTTAAAAGAAGGAGAGAAGGTCTTGAAAGCTATTATTTCATGCATGAAGACCTCGGGATCGGTCAATCTAGAAGCTATCGGTCATTGTAGTAGGTTCCGAGCTAGGGCGGTCTTCCGTTACTTTTTATTTTTGTGAAGCTTCAACTAGCTTGCAGTGCAGAATTGAAAAGAAGTAAGTGTAATGATTCAGATGGGGAGTCCAATCTGGCCTCGATTGCAAGCGGGTAAGAGTTGTTTTACTAAAAACGGTTCTAATGAACTTTATTATTTGTTGTTCTTCCCTTTGTCTTAGCCCATGCATTGTTGGCATGTGTTTCTCGTCACCTAAACGTTGTATGATTTTGTTTTCGAATTTTGATTTTTGGATTGCAGAGTGAAACCTGGTAATTAGGGCTACGTTAGTTTTAATTAGGTTTTGATCGAATACCCACCTTAATTTTTGCTACAAATTGTGGGTTTTTAAATTGCAATGAGGTTACTTCTAGGTCTTCTTTTAGTTAATTATGCGAGGGTTATGTATTGGACCAGTTAGGTATTTGTCTATTTTTGGGATGAATGTTATGACTTCTTAGATTTAGCAATGACCTTTCTTGTAAGGGGACTGGAGTTTTATTGAAACTTTTAACTGTAGACAGGATCTTTAAACACAACCCCTCTTTCCCCTCCATTAGAACTCATAGAGGTCAAACCCCTCTTTCCCCTCCATTAGAATTCATAGAGTGACCTCAAGGATCCCTTGGGCTACCCTTGAGAATGGCCTTCTTTCTGGCACGGAGAAGTTATTTCTTTTGGTTGAAGCATGATTTGAATTGTTGACTGTATACAGGAAGCAAGTGCATGTTCATCTTTAAAGGGAACCCCTCTTGCCCCTTCACTAGAACACATAGAGTGATCTCAAGGAGCCCTTGGGTTACCCTTGACAATGGCCTTCTTTTTGGCACACAAAAGTTATTTCTTTTGGTTGAAGTTTGCAGTATTGTAGGAGTTTTTTTTTACCTTGCACATGTAATATCTTTGATGGAAATATTTTTCTCATGTTCAATCCACACTTCTATTATTATTTTTAAATAATAAATTTGGACTCACATAATGGTGTTGTTAAATTTAGAAAATAATTTTGCCTCTAAAATTATGCATTTTAACAATTGACTTGGTTGCATTATTTATGTTTACTTGTTTAAAATCAACTATAAAGTTAGTTTCTAGGAGATGGCCATTTTTTTTAACACTAATAATTTTAAGACACTCATAATTTTGGATTTATTGATTTCTCTATTATTGATAAATTTGATTAGAAAGGTGATACTTTATTTAATATATTTTTTTATAAAGCCTATACTTAATTTATTGTTATCAATTGAAATGTAATTTAAATACTATTTACCCTTCTCACTAAAATTAGAACCCACTCTTCAAATTTGATCATTGATGTTGACATGTTCATTTTCATCCTTCTATGTTTTAACTTGTTCAATTTTTCACTTTATGGTTTAAGTATTCTTTTTAGAAGAGTAGATGCATTTTTTCTAATAAAAATGGGTGTACTCTTGGGCCCAAAATATGAAGATTGTTGGTAAGTCTTTAAATAAAAATTAACCATATATAATGGTATGTCAATCTATTAATTGTCAATCATTTTAGGTGGTAATATATCTATGATGATGGTGGGTTTTAAATGAAAATTATTTATTTAATTATTTTAGGTGGTAATATATCTATGATGTAGGTGAGTTTTTAAATGAAAATTATTTATTTAAAATAGTGAAGATAATTGATGAAAAACAAGTTGCAGTTGTAAGATTCAATGTGTACAAACAAAGTCAATAATTAATAAAGGTAAAAAACCAAGAAAATAAAATGTAACAATAAAGAAAATAAATGCATGTAAGAAAATAGGAGAGAAGAGAGTCCAAAATGGGAAATAAAAGAGCAAGATTTTTAGCCTTCATGTTATCCTCTATTTTGGTTATATCTTATTGTAATTAGACTCACAAAGGGCTTTTGTTGGCCAACAGGCGACGATGCAAATGGCCCATGAGTTGCATTGTAATTGGAGATTGTCAAAACAAAAAACTAAGCAACCATTCAAAGCTAATTTTCCCGTTTGGGTTTCTAAGGTAAACATGGTGTTCATTGTGTCTTAAGTGGTTGGGATATTTTTATGTGTTTGTTGGAAGAAAATATGTGTGTGAGTTATTTGGTGTTTCCTCTATATTAAAGATTATGCATGTAGACACATTAATGGTGAACTCTTAGCTATAGTTATGCTTGTTTCACTTAGGATTTTGTTATCCATTCGCAATTGATGAATGCCAACAACTCCCTATTCTCCATCGTTTATTTTTCTCTGAGGTGGAAGATCTAAGGCTGTTATTAATTGACTATTGCAATTAAACAATTGTATTTCTAATTCCATTCCTAAAGAGTTGCAAGTTTATAATCTTGAGACTATTGGCATTCCAAGCTTAACCTGCAAGTTGAGTGTCTCACTTTGTGAGGTTGTATGCCGCGAGTCCTTCATCTAGGAGGTTGTATACTACTTGTATTCTCTCTAGAGGGATGCAAGCATTCTTGTTTCAATCCTTGAGGCAATATGTGGCCTAGCATTCTATGTCGTATCCCTAAGATCTCAAAAGGGGCATTTGTTTCTAGTTGTTGGATAGTGGGCTAAGGTAGTTTATGTCATCCTTAGGTTGGTCAAGAGGAATCACAATTATTTATTATTTTCTTGGCAATTTGTTTGGTATAGGGTGGCTTGTCTTACTCTTAAATTTCGATAGAACCATCTCATATGTGTGATTGGTATCCATCTCACGCATTTTCAATAATGATCATCCTTTATATGTTTTGCATAAGAAATGATTTCACATATGTGTTTTATTGAGCTACCAACTCATATATGGGTGGTTTAATGGGTGTGTAACTTCAAGGGAGTTGAGTGTAAAAATAGGATAGATTGGTATTGTTATCCCCATTTTGTGGATAACTAAGGAGATAATGTCTCGAAGCCCTTAGGTTGCAGATATGGAGTGCTGAGAGACTACATGACCAACAATACCCTTTTGCACAGATGGAAAACCCACTCACCACCATAGATGATCACGGTTTTGTAGATGGAATCTACCACACCAGCTAACATCTAGAAGGTAGTGGGCCTTTCTCCATGAGGTACAAGTTAGTACTATGGTGAGCATCATTTAAATATTTAAGCCATTTGATTATGTTGTATCTTAGATTGCTCTATATTTCATGATATATCCTTGGACATTATATATTTTTCCCTGCTTCACCTTGGTGGTTGACATTGTGCCCTAGTAAGTGGTTTTCCTTGGGGATGGGTTTTATACTAGGAACTCCCTTAATGAGCCATTGTACCATTCTTTAACATACTTACCACTTTCCATCATGTTTCCCCCTCCATTTCCTTATCTCTTGGGATTTCAGGGTGTATTGACCCAAGAAGGAGTTGTCCCTCATTCTATGGGAAGAAGGGGCTAAAGGTCTAGAGGTCTTGATGTTGGGTAAAAGATAAAAGCCTTGTATAAACCTTCTAGATGCTTCACCCAGGGATCACCCAAGAAAGTAATGAAACACTTATCTTTGAGTAAAGGGGACCCACAATATAATAAAGAATTCTTAAAAGGTTAGTTGAAAGATAGGAGGTCTTATCATGAGCCGACCTATCATGTCCATGAATATCTAGTGGTATGACATTACCATCATCTAGTCACCAAACCAGGGTAATGGCTCTCGGTTGCATGGCTGCGAGAAAGGGGGTCTCATCACGAGTCAACCTTCTCATTTCCACTAGGCATTTGTGGGTGACATTGCCATAACTTGGTCACCATGCTAGGGCAATGACCTTCAACCTCTCCTTACACTATATCAAAGGAAATTGATGGGATTGGAAAAAGTGCATTGTGGACAAAGGTACCACACACCCTCTACAAAGGCACCCATAAATGAGACACTACGACCCCTTATATGTCGTGAGCCCTATTCCCATTGAGTCTTGAGCCCAACCACTTCATTCACTTTACATGGCCTAGAGAGGGATATCTTGGAAACTCTCCTTGAGCTAGGGCAAGGTCTACCCAATAGGACACCTCGTCAACCCTCCCATATTCAAGCTTGAAAAGTCGCATAATGTCTTTGAATTGTTAATTGTTTGATATAATGATCTTTGTTGCACATGCTTGTATGGCTTATTTATTGATTGGATTCACTTATCATGATGTTATGACTTGAGATCCTTGGAGGGCATGGTCATTTGTCTTTACAGGACCTAGTTGGTGGACAGTTTTGGGAGAACAAGCCTTTCTTGGGCTTCCATGGGGCTACAAGCCCACAGGTTGGATTCCAGGGGCCCTCATGCCGGATGAGAGATATTAGACTTGAAGTCCTTGATGATGACTTGGACGACATATCCCAAACCTCACTTTCCAAATGAGTTTCCCAGGACGGGCAAAACGTCTTATTTTTTAGCTTAACGTCATGCTTTTGGGGCTAGGGCATGGTGGTGAGGTGCCACTCTTTTGACACATGGATGTTTTGAGGTGGAGAGGGTCTTCACAATGATGAGAGTTCTTAGATGCTTGACATGTGGCCTTTGTAGGCCTACCCATGCTTCTCCAACATCAACAACTTCCTCAAAGTGACAAAATGTTCCCTAAAGGGGTGACATCCTCCTAAATTAGGGTTTTATTTGTGAAAAACGTGAAATTTTAAATGAATTGTTTAATATTACTTTGTTAAGGGGGAAATTTTAGGGTTGTTGACTCCTAATCTTGTGGTTTACTCCTTAATTTGTGGACAAACTATGTTAGCTACATTTTGTACAAATAGAGATCATAAGATCTCATTTTAAAGATAACTCTCCCTCTTGTGAGAGGACTTGGTCTGAAATTTGCACCACACTTGGCTCTTTTTATCTCTTGTGCACTTGTTTATGGCTATATTGATAAATGGTTGATGGAGGAGTGAGGCGCTAGCCTTGAATGATGTTTTTTTAGCTCTTATGGTGGATTGTCTTGGCATTTCTCTTGATATTAGTATGGTCTTTTACTATTATGATATCATTTTTTCAAATCAAGTATTGTTATGCTAGGAGATAAATGGGAAGCATAAGGGCATACACCCCCACCATAGTCTTCGTCATTTTTTCTTCATCTCATTTATTATACAAGGATTTCCTAAGAGAAGTATAAGGGCATACACCCTCTTAGCTTAAACCCTAACTAGAGAAACTTTCCTTGGGAAGTAAAAGGGCTTACACCCCCAAGGAGGTTTCTTCTCTAACTATTTGTTTATTTGACTCCATTAACCCAATAGTAAAGGCACTAGTCATACTTTTTTCATTAGAGATATAAAATCATTTCCTTGGGAAACACATTTTTTGGTCTTTTGAAAGGTTTCTTGCTTGAAGTTGATTTACCTCTTTGAGAGGAGTCTTCCCCCACTAGGGAATCTCCTCTCTCCCACTACTCTAATTGTTTTTACAAACTTTAACATACAACCATTAGGGCTTCATAACCCTAGCTACTAACACTCTCATAACTCCTAAACTAACCCTAGACTAACTCCTAAACTTTGCTCACTTACTCCATTAACTAGGCCGCATATTCTGGGCTAGTTCTTGGCACTTTTCCATGGTTGATTTGGTTGCTACATGCCACTGAATTCTACAACCATAAGGCTTTAATTTTCTGTAGAAAACACATGTTTACAGCAATAATCTTCTCTAGCTTCTTAAGTGTCATCTTTTAGCCTATATTCATTTTCCAATCTTGATGTTGATTTACTTAAGTAGTTTAGATATCTGTATGTAGATTTAAATGTTTTAGGTTGTTGATATGCACTTTCATTTACTGCTACAAATTAGGGACAAAAATATTAACTTGTTGATCCAACTAACATATATTATTGCAAAGTGTCTTTTCTTGTGTCTCGAATAGGTACAATCATTCGAAGAAGTACTACACCTGTGGGGCAACAATTACTTGACTTACAAGGAATATTTTCCTACCTTTCATCCCACTTAGACTTGATCTATAGGGGCTTCACTTCCATCCATCTCCATCTCCATCGCAATCACCCCACATTCACTAGGATCACCTCCCTAGATTGACCTAGTCACCCTTGAAGTGCAAGACCTACATTGAGGTGATATTGGTTGTAGGATTTCCAAGTTGTAGCACTTGCTTTGTGGTTAGGTTGGTCTTTTCCCAACCTACAACTTGTGCTATAAAAGGTATGAAACATGTCTCTCCCTTGTGTGGCCATTTCATGACCATTGTGTGCTAGATTATGTTTATAGAAGAGGTTTTGTGATCCAGAAGGATTCGTAACGCTAAAAAATTAATAGTCTCAAATGTTTTTGGAAATGAATTCATTATGAATATCTTGATGAGATATTTCCAACGCAGTTTGAATGATCTCAAATGGATGTTGTATGAGGAAGTTATGGCTTTTGAAGTTTTGGAAAAAACAAACAAAAGGGAAAAAGGGGTGCCACATGGCATCCCCACAAGCTACCATGTTGTAGTACAGACAATACAATCAAATGACGTGGAAGCATCACAAATGGACACATGGCATCACTAGAAGGGCGACATATGAACTGTACAGATGACGTGGACTATACAAATGCCATGCGACATCATTGCAAGGAAGACAAGTGATAGTATGAATGAACACATGGAAGGTACAATACTGACATGGCACTATATGATCATGACACGTGGCAATACAGATGTTGATGTGGCAATGTATGAACAACTGACATGGAAGACAAGTGGAAGGTAACTGGACAAATGACGTGGTTGTACGATGCTAACTAGATGCTAAGTTGGTAGCTGACATAGGGAGGTTGACTGTACGGTGGATCAATTAGAGGATGCCATGTGGCATCCTCTGATTGGCCAATATTGTCTAAGGGGTATAAAAAATGGTTTGGTTCGAAGGGAATCAAACCCTCAACCTTTGCACACATATATTCCAACAACTTAACCAAATGCCCGAACTAATCGGGATGCCAAACCGATTGTTAAGGCGTGCGATAATTATTGTATTAAAGTTTAAGTTGTAAGTATATACTAAAAATGGAGGTCTGTGGGTTTGAACCCGTGACCTCCACTCCAATATGCCAACATTTTCAAAACAATGCCGACCATTGTGCCAACGGTTTTGGTTTGTTATGCCAGCCACCGAGTTTGTACTTAAGGCCATAACCCAAATTTAATGGGGTCATTGTGGATTGTACCCACGACCCCCACTATATAAACACCATGTCCTTGTCATTGCACCACACGGTATGGGTATGAAAAGAACTTGGTTTTGGGTTCATTTTTACATAGATTTTCATGCCAAGGATTCTTTTGCATCATTTTGCATGTTGAGAGTTTATGCTCATGATATTTTGAGCTTTTGGACTCTTCGAGAGAAATATAGGGTGTTTACAATCAAAAGTTCCAGTTTTCCAAGGCAATGCTGATTTCGACAGTTACGCTTGTGTTTGATCAACATATAAGAAAGTCATTGTAAAACAAGAATATTTGAGAATTAATAGAGTGACCTCTCATTTGGAAGTGGACTCAAAGATGTAGGCCAAGATGGGTGAACATCGTTATCAACTTGTGTAATGTGCTTTATTATTTATATCTCTATTTCTCTCTATTTTGAAATTTTTATTTCCACAAGTTATTATAACTTATTGAAGTTTATGGATAAATAACAATTTTCACATGATATTTTTCAAAAAGTCATAACGATCTTCATTTCCCAAATCTAGTTGGATGTTAGTGTCTTCTTAAGAACTAATTTGACATCTAAGGATTTTTGGATCAAGTTGGTATCAAAGTTTGTTTGAGGTGTATTTGCAAGTGAATGATTACAAGGTCCAAACTCAGGCTTGGTGAAGGATCATTTTAAGAGTACATTTCTGAGTGTAATGTCCCTTTGCAAATAGGAGCTCTAGAGGAGGCTTAATCGTCTAAACTGCCCCATTAGACTATAGCCAGGGCCGAAGAGGGGTAAACATGGTTACTAGAGGTCACTCCAGTCACAGGTGTTATATTCAGAAAGTGACATTAAGATAAAAGGGGTTAAAAGCGCTTTTAAGTCATTATGAGCTCAAATTAGAAGTCAACAGTGAATTAGGGTTTCAATAGTGATTTAGGGTTTTGGAAGTCAATAGTGAATTAGGGTTTCAACATGATTTAGGGTTTTGGAAAGCTATAAAGGAAGGGTCAACAACCTAATTCATCATTATGCAGATTATGACTTGTCATTGAGGAGAGAGGCACATCTCATGAGAGATAGTTCAGTGGATTCCAGGAGGAAGACACCAGTTGGATGATTTAGATGTTGAGAGACACACCCTAGTCACCGAGAAGATCATTTAGGTCTTCCATCATTCTTCAATAGTAGTTACATAGTGTTTAGCAGCAAAGGCACATTCATCCAGAGTGAGGGCGCATCTTCTGAGAGGTTTTTTAGTCGACTTACCCCATCTAAGGGGAATTCCGAGATTTGCCTCCGACCCATTTGAGAGGAGAGCAAGGAACATCTTTTTCCTGGTTCCTCATCAAATTTCAATGGAGGAATCAACTGGGACGCATTTTCCAGACTTGGACGTGTGACACTTTTTGCGAGCACATTTGGGGTTCCAGAGCGAGCATCAAACCAGATTCAGGGAAACCCTTTCGACCCATTTCCCAGTAGACCAAGGCGGTTGTTTTGAGACATATCTCACCTGATTTTGACGGTGGAATTACTAGGACACATTTTTCCAAAAGAAGAGGGGTGCATTCCCCCAAGCGTATCCATCCGGGGTCCAGACTCATCAGCAGAGGGGTATGATAGATACCAGTACTAAGGAATAGAAAAAGGCACATCATTTGGGACAGTTTCCATGTCATTCTGATAAGTACAGCTCCCAGGGAGAAATTTTCAGAATTCCAGTAGTTACCGTCAGAGATGCCATAGTCCCAACACATCCATTGATTCCGCAATGATCCCATATTTTGGGTATTATATTTAGTTGCTTATTTGTATTCTGGCTAAGATCCTTTGTCTATTGATCTAGTCGAGTGTTGTCAGTTTATTCAGCCGCATTAGACCATTTTTGTAATCCACAGAGATATCATAATACAAACTTTGTAGTCCTTTTTCACATTTATTATTTGTATGATAATTTATATGTTGTAAACCATTGATCCTACACACATTAGCAACATTTCCTAGACTAGCCAAGTTAATAACATTACAGTGGTATCAGAGCTTTAGTCCTGCCATCCTGTGACTAAAGACAATGAGTGCAGCAGAAGACCCAGAAGGCCGTGAACACGTAGGTGACAAATATGTCACTTACAACAGGCATAAGGAAAGAAGGCATAGGCCTGATTTTCCCCCTTTTCCTCCTAGCTCAGAGGAAGAGGAAGAGGCACACAAAGAAGTAGAGAGAAGGGCAGAGCGTGAGGCTGAGCGCGAGGCAGAGTGGATGCTAGGAGACAGATATGAGTGACTAGAGGGTAGTGGAAAGCCCCCTATAGATCCAGAGACAGTTTTCATGCAGGTTATCAACGATATGTTAGCTAGTCAACGGACCATGTCTCAGTCCTTAGCACAGGTGGTTGATATATTAGCTAGAGTGGGCACCCGAGACACACAAGTCCTGCATGCAACATAGGGGAACTCAGGAGCAGGTAGTAGACCCCAGTCACCCTCTCGCACATACACCTCTGCGAGTAGGATTCCCAGACCCTTGTTTCCCAGTTTCCAGAGGGCACCCTCGGTAGCAGCACCGCCACCAATAGAACAGAGGCCACCCACTCATGCAGACGACATTGCAGAGTATAGGAGGGAGTATGCAGCATTGGGTCATGAATTCCATCAGGACATGACCTTAGTCGAGTGCTGTGGACTCAGACTTAGGAACTGCCCTAGAGAGCCGCAGAGGGGAGGACTACAACAACAATAGGGGCATAACCTCGATTTCATACGAAAAGTTGGGAAACTCACCATCCCTTCTTTCGACGGATCATCCAAATACACCGCCAAATCTTGGGTACAGAAGCTAGACACGTATTACAAGCTCAACCAGATGACCGAGACAGATGCCATCAATTTCACGAACTTACACTTGGAGGGTGAGGCACACGAGTGGTGGTATCATGGACTGGTGACATTCAATCACAGTTGCATCACCTCCTAATGGGATTTTACATATAGGCTCATGAACAAGTTTGATAGGAAGGATCCCGAGATACACTTCATGGATCTAGCCTAGTTGAGACAAACTGGCATAGCAGAGGCATTCATCATAGAGTTTCAGTGGGTAGCTATGGCAGTGAAAGATACATCAAAGCCTAGGCTGATCATGCTATTCACAGAAGGACTCACAGATCCTTTGAGAGGATTGGTGAAGGCATACATGCCTACCACTTTGTAGGATGCCATCCTTCGCACTCGAGATCTGGAAGACTCAGTGCCAAAGACTAAAACTTTCTCCAAACCATTTGTGCCCCAGAGGGATTGAGACAAGAAGCCATTCCAGAGAGAATGGAAGGGCAAGGAGAAGTTAGATGATGAGACTAGGCGATATCTTATGAGGAAGAAGATTTACTTCATCTGCAGAGATCCTAGGGTCCCAGGCCACAGGTGCATGGGCAAGGGAGAGATTCATTATATTGAGGTAGCAGCAGATAGCTTGGACAGTGAGGAGGAGGAGTAGGACAGTGGATCCACTAGTTCAGAGGAGGAGTCAGCACCAATAGAGGAGAAGCCTCCCCATAGACCACCGACACCGGCAGGAGCCCATCCTCCAATAGTCCCACAACTGCCAGAGCAGGCTAACAGGAGGAAACCAACAAAGGAAGGAGTCATAGCGACCCTTTCTGGTGTTCCCAGGTATGATACCCTTCGTATCAGAGGGATTATTCAGGGGCAATGAGCAATCACCCTGATAGATGGTGGGGCCACCCACAACTTCATCGATGCTTCACTAGTATCGAGACAGGCACTTCAGACAGAGGAGTTTGAGGGGTTTGATGTTGTCGTAGAAGATGGCCACACAATGGAGTGTCTAGAAAGAGTTCCAAACTTAGAGATGAAGTTAGGAAACTACACAGTGAGAGACACATTTTATGTGGTTGACCTATCGGACATAGATGGGGTGTTAGGAGTTCAGTGGATGATTACCTTGGGAAAAATGACCACCAACTACCAAACCTTGGAAATGGGATTCAGAGATCAATATTGGAAGAAGGTTGTTCTAAGAGGTATGTCGACAGGAGCACCTAGGATAGTTTCAACCAAGAGGATGAAGAGGATATTCCTACATGGGGAGGTAGCATATGCCGCAGAATGCTTGATCACTACTCAAAAGGATTTAGAAGGTCGACAATAGTACCATGCAGAGATCAAGAATTTATTGGGACGACATCAACAGGTCTTTGAGGCAATTCCACCAGGGAGACCACATGACAGGGGGTTTGAGCACACCATTGAGTTGGAGGAGGGGGCAAACCTATGATCACCCCCCCCAATCGTCATCCTAGGAGGTTCAAGGATGAGATAGAGAAGGCAGTCAAGGAATTGTTGGCGATGGGACGCATCATACTGAGCAACAACCCATTTTCTTCTTCAGTTGTCTTAGTTCTGAAGAAGGATGGCACCATGAGGATGTGCATTGATTACCGAGCCTTGAACAAGAAAACCATCAAGAACCAGTACCCTATCCCATGCATTGACGAGTTAATGGATGAATTGCATGGGGAAGTTTTCTTCTCAAAAATTGATCTACGCTCTCGATATCATCAGATCAACATACGAGAGAAAGACATAGAGAAGACGACATTTCAATGTCATTTTGGACACTTTGAGTTCCTGGTTATGCCATTTGGGCTAACCAATGCACCCACTACATTCCAGTCTTGCATGAACCATATATTCAGGGATCAGTTAAGGAAATCAGTCTTGGTTTTCTTCGACAACATCTTGATCTATAGCTTGTCATGGCAAGAGCCTATGAGACACCTGGATGAGGTATTGATCATCATGGAGGCACAATCATTATATGCCAAAGAGTCCAAGTGTGAGTTCAGTATGATAGAGATTCTTTACATAGGCCACATCATCAGTGCACGGGGGGTACAGGTGCACAAGAGAAGATCAAGGCCATTCTGGGTTGGCCAATGCCCAGGAACGTGATAGAATTGAGGAGCTTCTTCGGGCTATGCAGCTATTACGGGTGGTTCGTCGAGGGTTTTTCTCATCTTAGAGCACCACTGACAGATCTTACCAAGCATGGGGCCTTCATATGGACCGAGAAATCACAGGAAGCCTTTGATCACATGAAGGAAGTCATGGGCACTTGTCCAATCTTGGAACTACCAGACTTCACCTTGACATTTGTACTAGAGTGTGACGTATTCGACAAAGGGATTGGTGCAGTTTTGATGCAGGGAGGACACCCCATTGTATTCGAGAGATGGAATCTTAGTCAACCTAAGAGGTTGTACTCCATTTATGAAAAGGAAATGTTGGCAATCATGCATGCCTTGACCAAGTTCAGACAATATTTGGTGGGCAACAAATTTGTGGTCGAGACCGATCACAACAGTTTGAAGTATTTCCTTGAGCAGAAGGACCTCAGTGAGAGCCAACATAAATGGGTGTCGAAGGTATAGGCATTCAACTTTGACATAGAGTATGTCAAGGGGAAGAAGAACATTGTGGCCGATGCACTATCGAGGAGACCTGCGACATGTTCTTTGATGGAGATTTCAGCAGATTGGAAATCCCACTTGTTAGTGGAATATTCTAAGAACAAGTTCGCTTGTGAGGTGATGGATGGGAAGATACAGGATGACCGGTATAGGGTCATTGACGATGTCATATTTTACAAGGATAGAGTCTACTTGGTGCCATATTTAGGGCTCAAGAAGAAGATCCTCACCGCAATTCATGATTCACCTCTAGCAGGCCATCAAGGGTTTTTCAAAACCTATAGATAGATCAGAGAGAGGTTCTCATGGAAGGGAATCAAATAGGATGTTATGAGACATGTCAGTGAGTGTGTGACTTGTGAGCAAAAAAAGTGAGAGCATGCTCTTCCAGCAGGGCTACTTCATCCACTCCCCATTCCAGAGCAGAAATGGGAGATTATATCTATGGACTTCATCACAGGTCTACCCAAGGTCTAGAGTAACGACTGTATCTATTTAGTGGTCGACAGATTGACCAAGTTTGCTCACTTCTATGCCATACCGACAGAGTACAATGCACTTCAGGTAGCCGATATTTTCTTTAGGGAGGTCTTTAGACTTCATGGGTTGCCGAAGGACATCGTCAGTGATAGGGACAGTCAGTTCATAGGGACATTTTGGAGAGAGTTGTTTCAGTTAGTGGGGACAGAGTTGACACCTAGCACTAGCTATCACTCTCAAACAGATGGGCAGACCGAGATTGTCAACAAGTGGGTTGAAGGGTATTTGAGGAACTATGAAGGAGGACAACATAGAACGTGGATAAAGTGGTTACATTTAGGAGAACATTGCTACAACACCACCTTCCACATGTCCATTGGTATGACACCCTTCTAAGCATAATATGGATATGAGGCTCCCACTTTGGTAGACTTGGTCTTCGGGGAGATTATAGCTCCCAAGGCTAAGGATTGGATCATAGAGAGTCAAGAGATTCTCAAGTTGTTGAAAGAGAACCTGCAGATGACGCAAAATTGACATAAGATAAGTGCGGACAGGCACAGGATAGAGCGCAGCTTTGAGGTTGGAGATTTGGTTTTCTTGATACTCCAACCCTACAGATAGTCATTTCCGAAGAAGAGTGGGGCCGAGAAGCTCAAGCCCAGATTTTATGGTCCTTATAGGATCATGCGTCGAGTAGGTGAGGTTGCTTACGAGCTAGAGCTTCCAGAGGGGAGCAAGATTCATAACATGTTCCACGTGTCTTGCCTAAAAAAGGTAGTGGGACAATTCATTAGCACATCAGAGGAGCTTCCCCTGTTGGATGAGGAGGGACAATTGGAGTTAGTTCCCGAGGAGGTTTTGGAGTTTTGGAAGCAGAAACTGAGGAGCAAGGTCATCAGAGAGTGTTTGATCAGATGGAGAGGGATTCCAGTAGAGGACGCTACTTGGGAGAGTGAGTAGGTGTTGCAGCACCCTAGACTGGTACTGCTTGAGGACAAGCAATTTCGAGAAGGGAGGACTGTAATGTCCCTTTCCAAATAGGAGCTCTAGAGGAGACTTAATGGTCTAAACTGCCTCATTAGACTACAGCCAGGGCCAAAGAGGGGTAAAAAGGGTTACTAGAGGTCACTCCAGCCATAGGTGTTATATTCGGAAAGTGACATTGAGCTAAAAAGGGTTAAAAGCACTTTTAAGTCATTATGAGCTAAAAATAGAAGTCAACAGTGAATTAGGGTTTCAACAATGATTTAGGGTTTTGGAAGTCAACAGTGAATTAGGGTTTCAACATGATTTAGGGTTTTGGAAGGCTATAAAGGAAGGGTTAACGACCTAATTCATCATTATGCAGATTATGACTTGTCATTGAGGAGAGAGGTGCATCTCACGAGAGATAGTTCAGTGGATTCTAGGAGGAAGACACCAGTTGGCTGATTTCAGCATTGAGAGACACACGCTAGTCACCGGGAAGATCATTCAGGTCTTCCATCATTCTTCAGCAGTAGTTACACAGTGTTCAGCAGTAAGGGCGCATTCATCCAGAGTGAGGGCGCATCTTCTAAGAGGGTTTTTAGTTGACTTACCCCATCCAAGGGGAATTATGAGATTTGCCTCCGACCCATTTGAAAGGAGGGAAAAGCACATCGTTTGCCTGGTTCCTCATCAAATTTCGATGGAGGAATCAATTGGGATGCATTTTCCAGACTTGGACGTGCAACACTTTTTGCGGGCACATTTGGGGTTCCAAAGCGAGCATTAGACTAGATTCAGGGAAACCCTTCCAACCCATTTCCCAGTAGACCAAGGTGGTCGTTTTGAGACATATCTTGTCTGATTTCGATGGTGGAATCACTAGGATGCATTTTGTTAGACGAAGAGGGGCACATTCCCCTAGGGGTATCCATCTGGGGTCCAAACTCATCAGTAGAGGGGTCCGATAGATACCAGTACTGAGAACTAGAGCAGGGTGCACCATTTGGGACAGTTTCCAGGCCATTCTGAGAAGTACAACTCCCAGGGTGAACTTTCCAGACTTCCAGCAGTTATCGTCAGAGCTGCCATAGTCCCAACGCATCCATTGATTCCGCAGTGCTCCCATATTCTGAGTATTATCATTAGTTGCTTATTTGTATTTCGGCTAAGATCCTTTGTTTGTTGATCTAGTCGAGTATCATGAGTTTATTCAGTCGCATTCAGCCATTTTTGTAATCCACAGAGATATCATAATACAAACTTTGCAGTCATTTGTCGCATTTATTATTTGTATGATCATTTATATGTTGTAAACCATTGATCCTACACACATTAGCAACATTTCCTAGACTAGCCAAGTCAGGAACATTACACTGAGATTGGTTCGAGGCGTTCATTTCGAAAGCAAGAAATGGCTTCAACAAAAGATGGAGATTATTTTAATCCAAATCCTTGTGGTACTGAAGAGCCATTTGTTTTCGCGTTCATGGCAATGAAGGCCATGGTGGAAGAAATGTACCCGGATCGAAAGAACGCCATGGGAGAAAGTACATTAGTAAAAACTAAACGAATTAAAGAAGAAGAGGAAAATGAAGAACCTCTAGAGCCTCCTTCATCCCCATCATCATCATCATCTTCTTCTGATGGAAGTAAACATTCTTCTCATAAGAGGAAAAATAATTCTCATAAGAGGAAAAATAATTCTAAGAAGTCTCCTCATTCTTATGATTTGCATTTTGTTAAAGCTAGATGTAAAGTTTGATTTTCCTACTTGTGATGGATAGTTTATGGATAGTTTAATATTGGGTCAAACAGATTGAAGTATATTGCAGGGTAAAGAAAATCATAAACGACATTGAAAGAATACAATTAGCTACTCTTTGCCTAAGCGGAGTAGCTATGATGATTGGACGAGGAAACTGCGTAGACCCAATCCTTCTCCTAAGCAGTGTCTGGCGGGTAAATGGAGGGAATATCATGGCACCAACGACTGGAGACCTGCTGGATCCCCTTGATGAAAACCTAAGAAGAGAGATTGTTAAATATGGAGAATTTGCACAGGCAACCTATGATGCTTTTAACTCCGACCCCCAGTCGAGCTCCTATGGTAGCTGCTGCATCCCATGTGATGAAGTTAATTCATTTTTTGAGAGAGTGGGCTTGAAGAACACTGGCTACAAGGTGACCAAATATCTCCATACAACTGCCAATGTCGATGTTCCCCATTGGCTTTCGAAACTATCGAATGATACCTTGAAATGTCAGCAGTCTAACTGGATGGGATTCGTTGCTGTGAGTGATAACTTGCAAGAGATCAAAAGATTAGGTTGTAGAGATATAGTTATTGCATGGAGAGGCACCATGACTCCGCTTGAATGGGCTGAAAATCTGAAGACAGATTTAAAACCAATTAAGTTCTCTGATAATATTGATCACTCTTATCTGAATCCGAAGGTGGAGAATGGTTTTTTAAGTCTGTATACTTCTAAGGGCGACAGCGATAATGACGATCAAAATAATAGCATGAATAGTGCATCTGAGCAGGTTTTGGAAGAGGTGCAGAGACTGTTAGAATTATACGAGGGCGAGGAGTTGAGTATTACCATTACTGGGTACAGTCTAGGAGCATGTTTGGCGCTCTTGACTTAACAATCAGGAAACCATTATACTTTTTAAAATTTTGAATTAACAATCAGAAAACAAAATTCTCATAATTCCATTGTAAACTACTTATATGTTGACCAGGGTTCAAATATTTGACCGTAAAAAAAAAGCTGGCTTTTCTTTTTGGGCTTTTAAAAAATGTGAAACAAAATAAAAAAAATTCATGTGAAAGGGTAGATATTTAAAATGGCCGTCATACTAATTTGGGGTTTTCAGTGGTAATTTGGTGAGTCCGTGGACCGTGCCGCCGTCACTATCTCTCTGCCCGCAGCAACACGGCCGGCTTTAGCCTGACCAGTAACACAGTTTCCAGTTTCATGATCATTTTGCAGTTTCAAAATTAATAGATGTAAACGAGGGAGGTGGACATAAATGTTTCCCTAACTCCCTCGTGTAACATTTACCCGTTACCATTTTCAAAAACATTTACCCGTTACCATTTTCAAAAAATGCCAGTCTAGGCTTCATGGTAGAGGCCAGTTATAGCTTCATGGTAGAGGCCAGTTATATTTGCAGTAGTTTAAACGTGTTATTTTTGGGTTTTTTTATTATTTTTTCTTTTTTATTTTATTCGAAATCTGGTAATAAATGATTAGATATGTAAATTTAAATGACTAAATTGATATAATCCAAGTACCCTAAAAACTTTTCAACACACTAAATTCATTTATAAACTATCAAATCAATGAACCAAAACCAATAAAAAAAGAAAGATTCACCAATCCAATCCATGCCATAAACTTTATAGCCATGTGAATTCAATTGCCTTGCAAACCGGGTGTATCTCCCACTGAACCACCATAGGAATTCAAGATTAGATAATATGAAACAAATATGGACAACAAAATTTCGTAAAGATGGTAATTTATATTGTTGATGTAAGCATAATTTACTAATAAAGAATTGAATATAAATAATACTTACATGTGTTCATTAAGGTCATGCAGAAGAAATACAATTGCTTTAAAAAAAGATATTAAATAAAATTAGCAATATAAATAATATTTACATTAAATAATACTTACATGTGTTCATTAAGTTCATGCATAAGAAATACAATTGCTTTAAAAAAAGATATTAAATAAAATTAGCAAGTATTCAAAAAGGTAATTTAAACAACAAAAAATAAAGATTTTGTCAAATTTATATCATGTAGTCAATTCTTGCCATAAAATCTAAAAAGTAGAACGTTTAGTGAATGCCTTTATTTCTGGGCTCATCTCTCTTTCTCCACAAATCATCTGTCTCAACAAAAATACATTTCTTTATAAACACCAAATTCACAATTTCATTTCTAGTATTTTGTTTGTGTTGTGGTGGATCCTTATCCACCCTTCTCATTCGAACCCGAATCTAGTAGGACAATGAAATGAAAGGAAGGAGACAAGGTCTTGAAAGCTATTATTTCATGCATGAAGAACCAGGGATTGATCAATCTAGAAGTTATCGTTCATTGTAGTAGGTCCTAGGCTAGGGGGAGCATCTTCTGTTACTTTTTATTTTTGTGAAGCTTCAACTAGCTTGCACTGAGGAATTGGAGTGAAGTGAGTGTAATAATTCAGATGGGGACTCTAGCCTCCATTGCAAGCGGTTAAGAGTTGTTTTACTAAAAACGGTTCTAATGAAATTCATTATTTGTTGTTCTTCAGTGTTCACATGTGTATTTTTTTATTTTTGTGAAGCTTTAACGAGCTGGAATTGAGGAATTGGAGTGAAGTGAGTGTAATGATTAAGATGGGGAGTCCAATCTGGCCTCGATTGCAAGCGGGTAAGAGTTGTTTTATTGAAAACGGTTCTAATGAACATTATTAGTTGTTCTTCCCTTTGTCTTAGCCCATGTGTCCCTGATGTTGTATGATTTTTTTTTCTTGAATTTTGATTTTTGGATTGCAGGGTGGAACCTATCAATTAGGGTTATATGAGCTTTAACTAGGTTTTGATCAATACCCACCTCAAATTTTGCTATAAATTGTGGGTTTTTAGGTTGCAATGAGGTTAGCTTTTAGGTCTTCTTTTGGTTAATTTTGAGAGGGTCATGTATTGGACCATCCAGGTATTTGTCTATTTTTGGATTGAATGTTATGACTTCTTGGATTTAGCAATGGGGTGGGAATAGGTTTTCAGGATGACCCTTCTTGTAATAGGATTGGAGATTTATTGAAACCCTAGATTTTCCCAATGTCATTGCACCTCATCACTTCACATGATTTGAACTGTTCATTGTAGACATGCAGCATGTGCATGTTCATATTTAAACCGAACCCTTCTTTCCCCTCCACTAGAACTCATTGAGTGACCTCAAGGAGCCCTTGGGATACCCTTCAGAATGGTCTTCTTTTTGGCACGAAAAATTTACACCTCATCCCTTCACATGATTTGAACCGACACCTCATCATTTCACATGATTTGAATTGTTAACTATAGATAGGCATTAGGTGCATGTTGATATTTAAACCAAACCCCTCTTTCCCCTCCACTACAACTCATAGAGTGACCTCAAGGAGCCCTTGGGGTACCCTTGAGAATGGCCTTCTTTCTAGCATGGATAAGTTATTTCTTTTGGTTGAAACATGATTTGAATTGTTCACTATAGACAAGGAACCAGGTGCATGTTGATCTTTAAACCGAACCTCTCTTGCCCCTCCACTAGAACACATAGAGTGACCTCAAGGAGCCCTTGGGTTACCCTTTACAATGGGCTTTTTTCTTGCACAAAGAAGTTATTTCTTCTGGTTGAAGTTTGTAGTATTGTATGAGTTCTTTTTTAACTTGCAGATGTAATATATGTACATGTATTTTCCTTGTTTTGAAATTTCTTAAGTTTTATTGTCATGCTTTTTTTAAATTTTTTAATCAAAAAAATTTGATGGAAATATTTATCTCATGTCCTGATGCATTATTTTTGTTTATTTGTTTAGAATCATTTATAAAGTTAGTTTGGAGGAGATAGCCATTTATTTTTAACACTAATAATTTTGGATTTATTGATTTCTCTATTATAAATAAATTTGATTAAAAAGACAATACTTTATTTAATATATTTTTTTATGAAACGTATACTTAATTTATTGTTGTCAATTAAAATGTAATTTTTTGTGGAAACTTTTCATTATGAAAATACTATTTACCCTGGTCATTAAAATTAGAACCACCATTAAAATTTGATCACTGATGTTGACATGTTCAGTTTATTTTCATCCTTCTATGTTTTAACCTCTTCCATTTTTCAGTTCATCTTATAAGCATTGTTTTTTTAAGATTAGAAGCATTTTTCCATAAAAATTAACCATATATAATGGTATGTCAGGTGTGGGGTCCATTAATTGCCAATCATTTTAGGCTGTAATATATCTATGATGATGTTGGGTTTTAAATGAAAATAATTTATTTAATTAGTTTAGGTGATAATATATCTATGATGTAGGTGAGTTTTTAAATGAAAGTCATTTATTTAAAATAGTGAAGATAATTGATGAAAAACAAGTTGTGGTTGTAAGATTCATTATGTATAAATAAAGTCAATAATTAATAAAGGTAAAAAGCAATAAAAGAAAATGCAATAAAAGAAAATGCAATAATAAAGAAAATAAATATATGTAAGAAAACAAAAAAAAATAGGAAAGAAGAGAGTCCAAATTGGGAAATAAAAGGGCAAGACGTTTAGCTTTCAAGTTACCCCCGATTTCGGTTATATCTTATTGTAATTAGACTCACCAAGGGATTTTTGGGATTTTGTTGGCCAAGAGGTGAGGATGCAAATGGGCCATGAGTTGCATTGTAATTGGAGATTGTCAAAACAAAAATCTAAGCAACCATTCAAAGCCAATTTTCCCATTTGGGTTTCTAAGGTAAACATGTTGTCCATTGTGTCTTAAGTGGTTGGGATATTTCTATGTGTTTGTTGGAAGAAAATATGTGTGTGCGTTATTTGGTGTTTCCTCTATATTAAAGATGATGCATGTAGCCACATTAATGGTGAACTCTTAGCTATAGTTATTCTTGTTTCACTTAGGATTTTGTTATCCATTTGCAATTGATGAATGCCAACAACTCCTTATTCTCCATCGTTCATTTTTCTCTGAGGTGGAAGATCTAAGGCTACTATTAATTGACTATTGCAATTAAACAATTGTATTTCTAATTTCATTCCTAAAGAGGTGCAAGTTTATAATCTTGAGACTATTGACATTCCAAGCTTAACCCGCAAGTTGAGTATCTCACTTTGTGAGATTCTATGTTGCAAGTCCTTCATCTAGGAGATTTTATACTACTTGTAATCTCTCGAGAGGGATGAAAGCATTCTTGTTTTAATCCTCGAGGCCATATGTGGCTTAGAATTCTATGTCGTATCCCTAAGATCTCAAAAGGGGCATTTGTTTGTAGTTGTTGGATAGTGAGCTAAGGTAGTTTGTGTCATCCTTAGGTTGGTCAAGAGGAATCACAATTATTTATTTTTTTCTTGGCAATTTGTTTGGTATAGGGGGGTTTGTCTTACTCTTAAATTTTGATAGAACCATCTCATATGCGTGAATGGTATCCATCTCATGCATTTTAAATAATGATCATCCTTTATATGTTTTGCATAAGAAATGATTTCACATATGTGTTTTATTGAGCTACCAACGCATATATGGGTGGTTTAATGGCTGTGTAACTTGAAGGGAGTTAAGTGTAAACATAGGATAGATTAGTATTGTTATCCCCATTTTGTGAATGACTAAGGAGATCGTGTCTCGAAGCCCTCAAGTTGTAGATATGGAGTGCCGAGAGACTACATTACCAACAATGCCCTTTTGCATAGATGGAAAACCCACTCACCACCACAGATGGTCATAGTTTTGGAGATGGCATCCATCGCACCAGCTGACTTCCAGAAGGCAGTGGGCCTTGCTCCATGAGGTACAAGTCAGTATTATGGTGAGCATCATTTCAATATTTAAGCCATTTGATTGTGGTATATCTTAGATTGCTCTAGATTTCATGATATATGCTTGGACATTATGTGTTTTTGCCTGCTTCACCTTGGTGGTTGACATTGTTCCCTAGTAAGTGGTTTTCCTTGGGGATGGATTTGCTACTGGGAACTCCCTTAATAAGGCATCGTATTGTTCTTGACCATACTTACCACTTTCCATCATTTTTTCCCCTCCATTTCCTTGTCTCTTGGGATTTCAAGTGTATTGACCCAAGAAGGGGTTGTCCCTCATTATATGGGAAAAAGGGGCTAAAGGATCAAATGGGTTGATGTTGGGTAAAAGATAAAATCCTTGTATAAACCTTCTAAATGATTCACCTAGGGATCACCCAAGAAATCAATGAAACACTTGCCTTTGAGTAAATGGGACCCACAATATAATAAAGAATGCATAAAAGGTTAGTTGAAGGATAGGAGATCTTATCACGAGTCAACCTATCATGTCCATGAATATCTAGTAGTATGAAATTACCATCATCTGGTCACCAAACCAAGGTAATGGCTCTCGATTGCATGGTTGCGAGAAAGAGGGTCTCATCACGAGACAACCTTCTCATTTCCATTAGGTATTTGTGAGTGACATTTCCATCACCTGGTCACCACGCCAGGGTAGTGACCTTCAACCTCTCCATACGCTATATTAAAAGAAAATAAAGAAAGAAAGACCAAAGGAAATTGATGGGCTTGGAAAAAGTGCATTGCGGATGAAGGTACCACACACCCTCTACAAGGCCACCCATGAATGAGACACTATGACCCCTTATATGTCGTGATCCCTATGCCCATTGACTCTTGACCCCAACCACTTCATCCACTTTACATGACCTAGAGAGGGATCTCTTGGAAACTCTCCTTGAGCTAGGGAAAGGTCTACCCAATAGGACACCTCGTCAACCCTCCCATATTCAAGATTGAAAAGTAACATAGTTTCTTTGAGTTGTTAATAGTTTGATATAGTGATCTTTGATGAACATGCTTGGATGGATTATTTATTGATTGGATTCACTTATCATGATGTTATGACTTGAGATCCTTGGAGAGTGTGCTCATTTGTCTTTGCAGGACCTAGTTGCTGGACAGTATTGGGAGAACAAGCCTAGCTTGGGCTTACATGGGGCTACAAGCCCACAAGTTGGATTCCAGGGGCTCACATGTTAGATGAGAGGGATTAGACTTGGAAGGCCTTGATGATGACTTGGACGACATAACCCGACCCTCACTTTCCAAACGATTTTCCCAGGACACGTCCTATTTTTTAGCTTGATGCCATGCTTTTGCGGCTAGGGAATGGTGGTGAGGTGCCACTCTTTTGACACATGGACATTTTGAGGAGGATAGGGTCTTCACCATGATGAGAGTTCTTAGATGCTTGACATGTGGCCTTTGAAGGCCTACCCATGCTTCTCCAACACCAATGACTTCCTCAAAGTGACAAAACGTCCCCTAAAGTGGTGACGCCCTCCTAAATTAGGGTTTTATTTGTGCAAAACGTGAAATTTTAAGTCAATTGTTTAATGTTACTTTCTTGAGGGGGAAATATTAGGTTTGTTGACCCCGAATCTCGTGGTTTACTCCTTAATTTGTGGAAAAACTATGTTAGCTACATTTTGTATAAATAGAGATCATAAGATCTCATTTTAAAGATAACTCTCCCTCTTGTGAGAGGACTTGGTTTGAAATTTGCGCCATACTTGGCTCTTTCTATCTCTTGTGCACTTTTTTATGGCTATATTGATGAAAGGATGATGTTTTTCTAGCTCTTATGGTGGATTGTCTTGGCATTTCTCTTGATATTAGTATGGTCTTTTACTATTATGCTATCATTTTTTCAAATCAAGTATTGTTATGCTAGGAACTAGGTGGGAAGTATAAGGGCATACACCCCCACCACAGTCTTCATCATTTTTGCTTCATCTCATTGATTATACATTGATGGTTTGCTAAAAGAAGTATAAGGGCATACACCCTCTTAGCTTAAATCCTAACTAGAGAAACTTGCCTTGGGAAGTAAAAGGGATTACACCCCCAAGGAGGTAGATTCTATAGCTATTTGTTTATTTGATTCCATTAACCCAATAGTAAAGGTACTAGTCATATTTTTTTTCATTGGAGATGTAAAATCATTTCCTTAGGAAACACAATTTTTGGTCTTTTGAAAGGTTTCTTGCTTGAAGTTGTTTTTCCTCTTTGAGAGGAGTCTCTCCCCACTAGGGCATCCCCTCTCTCCCACTACTCTAATTGTTTTTACAAACTTTAACCTACAACCATTAGGGTTGCATAACCCTATCTACTAACACTCTCATAACTCCTAAACTAACCCTAGACTAAGTCCTAAACTTTTCTCACTTACTCCACTCACTAGGGCACATCTTTTGGGCTAGTTCTTAGCACTTTTCCATGGTTGATTTGGCTGCTACATGCCACTGAATGTTACAACCATAGGGCTATAATTTTATGCAGAAAACACATGTTTACAACAACCATCTTCTCCTTAAGTGCCATCTTTTAGCCTATAATAATTTTTCAATCTTGATGTTGATTTACTTAACTAGTTTAGATATTTGTATGCATATTTACATGTTTTAGTTGCTAATAGTGCTGAACATTAGGGACAACAAGATTACCTTTCTGATCCAACTAACATATATTATTGCAAAGTGTCTTTTCTTATGTCCGGGGAAGGTACAATCATCCATATAAGTACTATACCTGTGGGGAAACAATTACTTGACTTACAAGGCATATTTTCCTACCTTTCATCCCACTTATACTTGACCTATAGGGGATTCATTTCCATCCATATCCATATCCATCTCAATCCCCCTAGGGTCACTAGGATCGCCTCCCTAGACTGACCTAGTCACCCTTGAGGTGAAGAACCTACATCGATGTGACATTGGGTGTAGGATTTCCAAGTTGTAGCACTTTCTTTGTGTTTGGGTTAGTCTTTTCCCAACCTACAACTTGTGCTATAATAGGTATGAATTATGCCTCTCCCTTGTGTGGCCATTACATGACCATTTTGTGCTACATTATGTTTATAGAAGAGGTTTTTTTATCCAGGAGGATTCATAACGCTAAAAAATTGATAGTCTCAAATTTTTCTGGAAATGAATTCATTATGAATATCTTGATGAGAAATTTCCAATGCAGTTTGAATGATCTCAAACAGATGTCGTATGAGGAAGTTATGGCCTTTTGAAGTTTCAACAAAAACAAACAAAAGGGAAAAGGAGTGCCACATGGCATCCCCACAAGTTACCATGATATAGTACAGACAATATAGTGAAATGACATGGAAGCATCACAAATGGACACATGGCATCACCAAAAGGGAGACACATGAACTATACAGATGATGTGGACTATACAGATGCCATGTGACATCATTGCAAGGATGACAAATGGCAGTACGAATGGACACATGGAAGGTACAATACTGATGTATCACTATATGATCATGATACATGGAAGTATAGATGTTGATGTGGAAATGTATGGAAAACTAACGTGGAATATAGGTGGAAGGTGACTGGACATATGACGTGGTTGTTTGACATTGACTAGAGGCTAAGGTGGCAGCTAAGGCAGGGAGGCTGACTGTACGTCAACAAGGCATTGATCCTGCAATAGGTGGGCCAATTAGAGGATTCCATGTGGCATCCTCCGATTGGCCAATATTAGCTAAGGGGTATAAAAAATGGTTGGGTTTGAAGGGAGTCAAACCCTCGACCTCCACGCATATAGTCCAACAACTCAACCAAATGCATGGACCAATCAAGATGCCAAACTGATTGTTAAGGCATGTGATAATTATTGTATTAAAGTTTAAGTTGTAACTATATACTAAAAATGGAGGCCTATGGGTTTGAACATGTGACCTTTGCTCCAATATGCCAACGTTTTCAAAACAATGTCGACCATTATGCTAATGGTTTTGGTTTTTTATGCCAGCCACCGAGTTTGTACTTAAGGCCACAACCGAAATTTAATGGGGTTGTTGGGATTGTACCCACGACCCCCACTATATAAACACCATGTCCTTGTCATTGCACCACACGGTATGGGTATGAAAAGAACTCTTTTTTGGGTTCATTTTGACATAGATTTTCATGCCAAGGATTATTTTGCATCATTTTGTGTGTCGAGAGTTTATGCTCATGAGATTTTGAGCGTTTGGACTCTTCGAGAGAAATATAGGGTGTTTATAGTCAAAAGTTTTAGTTTTTCGAGGCAGTGTCAATTTCGACAATTACACTTATGTTTGAGAAACGTATAAGAATATCATTCTAAAAGAAGCATATTCGAGCATTATTAGAGTGGCCTCTCATTTGGAAGTGGACCTGAAGACGTAGGCCAAGATGGGTGAACTCCATTACCAACTTGTGTAATGTGCTTTATTATTTATGTCTCTATTTTTCTCTAGTATGGCATTTTAATTTCCACAAGTTATTATTAGTTATTGAATTTTATGGATAAGTAACCATTTTCACATGATATTTTTCAAATAGTCATAACAATCTTCATTTCCCGAATCTAGTCAGATGTTGGTGTCTTATTAAGAACTAATTTGACATCTAAGGATTTTCGGATCAAGTTGATATTGGAGTTTGTTTGACGTGTGTTTGCAAGTGAATGCTTACAAGGTCTGAACTCAAGCTTGGTGAATGATCGTTTGAAGAGTACATTCCTAAGATTGGTTCGAGACATGCATTTAGAAAGCAAGAAATGGCTTCAACAAAATATGGAGATTCTTTTAATCCAAATCCTTTTGGTATTGAAGAGGCATTCTTTTACACGTTCATGGCAATGAAGGCCATGGTGGAAGAAATGTACGAGGATAGAAATAAGGCCAAGGGAGAAAGTACACTAGTAAAAACTAAACCAGTTAAAGAAGAAGGAGAAAATGAAGAACCTCTAGAGCCTCCTTCCTCCTCCTCATCATAATCGTCTTCTGATGGAAGTGAACATTCTTCTCATAAGAGGAAAAATAATTCTAAGAAGTCTTCTCATTATTATGATTTGTATTTGTTAAGGCTAGATGTAAAGTTTTATTTCCCTACTTGTGATGGAGAGTTGAATGTAGAAAAGTTGGATAATTGGGTTAAACAGATTGAAGTATATTGCAGGGTACAAAAAATCATAAACAACATTGCAAGAATACAATCAACTACTCTTTGTCTGAGCGACACAAATTTGATATGGTGGGAGGGTTAGACACAAGCTAATCTTATTCAAAATGGTAAAATCATCAATTCTTGGATTGAATTCATTATTGCATTAAGAAAGAAATTTTAGCCATTAGATTATATGCAAACATCAATTATTGCTTGGCAACATTTAAGACAAGCAAAAGGGAAAAATGTTCATGTTTATACACCTGAATTTAAGAGGAAGGCATTGTCTTTGGGAATTCAATTACATACTCCTGAAACTATTCTAAAGTATATTGGTGGTTTGCATTCCTATCTTTGACATACTATATTGATGTTTAATCCTACTAATATTGATGAAGTGTCAGTATAAGCCACACATCTTGAATCTAATAAGGGAAAGCATGTGTTCGGGGATAAGAATCCATGTGAATTCGAGAAGAAGTCAAAGGGAAAAGGAAAGAGTAAGAAGACAACTATTATGAAGAAGGATGAAGAGAATAAGCCTACATGTTCTCATTGTGAGAAGAAAGGACATGATGAGAAGCATTGTTGGAAGATTCATCCATAATTGAGGCCAAAGTGGGCTCAACCTAGAAAGGGTAAAAATAAGACCACAACCATAGTTCAGAATCTTGGATTAGATTTTGAGGATGAAACTAAGGTTACACCTATGGGGATGAAAGATAAATCTTTTGTTTTCAATTTCCATAAGATCAATGGACAAATTTTGCAATATATTCTCAATGTATTCATTCTTATTTGCATATTCGACAAGCCAACTATCAATGTCATCATGTGTGAATTCTATCATATTGTCGAATTTTTCAACCGATGTCCTTTTTAGTCCTTAAATATTCTCTTCAAATTCTTGTCGAGTCATGAGCATGGGGTTTGAAAGGTACTTGGGTTCAGGGACTTCAATGGTACTTCCAGCAATGTCCAGATCAAGGATTTTTAGGTATGCTTTAGTTTTCTTCCTCGATAAATCAATTAATTGGGATAGTATGCCTTTTAATACATTAATTTGTTCTATCCAACAACAGTCTAATTATTTAATGCAACTCGAATAAGGTATATTTTCCTTCTTTCTCGTCTAGTCTATCATTTATGAAACTCTACTTGTGAACATCACAACTCCATTAGTATAGAACCCTTCATCATTTTTTTAGTATGAATTTAAATACTTCTTGGTGTTTTGAATTCTTAAACCAATAGAAGAAAAACTCATTTCCATTTCCCATACTTCCATAATCAATGACATCCTCTTTTTTATATTATGTTCAACAAAATGTCGGGTGGCCATGATTAAAATGGAAATTCCTTTGACCCTCGAACTTGATTTTGGGTTTTCTTGAATATACTTTCCCAGATGAATCATGGTGAAAGGAGAATCCATGATAGGTGGAGTAATGAGGGTTTCCTCCAATTATTTGATTATTTCTTTCAACTGGTTGTTCTCTTCTTCCATGTGTGTGATTGAAACATCGAGGGCATCTCTTGTAACTCTATGAATGTATTATCATTTTGAAGGTAACATATCCCATGTGTCAATGGTGGTCTGTAGCTTACCACTCTTACTTTTTGTGGTTCTTTCAAAAACTAATTTTTTCGACTCCTTATCAAAAGATGCATTATGTACAACAAATGTATCCTCATCAGAAAAAGTTTCATCATGGATCATGAGTGCCGAGACAGGTTGTACATTATCTCGAGATGACACTTAAACATTTTGAAAAGTAATGTTCTCAATATCCACATCTAGGTCGATGTTACCCAATAATAAGTCATCTTCCTAAGTATGTGTCTCATCCCCTTCTTTCTGTGAACTGGTTCCTTTTCTTTTGACATTCAGTTTATGGGGATTTTCTAGGTTCCTTTTAGGAGGGTTCCTATCTTCATCATCCCCAAAATTAGTGCTTTGGATTTTTCTTTCATGTGATGTTCGTGGTTGTGGATTTTCCTTTGGAAAGGCACTCTTCCTAGAGATAACTGGTGATTAAGAAATTTTGTCACTTGAGGGTCTACCTCTTTCCTTATTATGCTATGTTGTGTTTATGACAATTTCTATGGGTTTTGAATTTATGTCAGCTTCCTGGTCACTCGGATGGTGACTGTCATTTTATTCTTCTTTACTGATGTCTGATTTCAAAAATATAGGTCCAAGCCCAACTGAAAGAAAGTGATTATAAAAAAGGTGGTTTGGGTCGAAACTAATGATTTATTTTGCAAATTTGAGCCCAAAGTTCTCGAAATAGGAAACATATTCATCAATTTTGCGGATACCCCAAAGAAGTATCTCTCCAAATTTCCATGGAAGAGGTATGAACTGCTTTTTCCTTTTCTCAGATAATATATGAAACCATAATTTATATTGCCAAGATATTTCAAAGACAAATAATTTGTCAGATATATAATAGGGAAGGAAAATGGGTTTCTCAACAGAAAATAAAACCCTGAAAATATTATAGTTTTCCATTTTTTTCAGAACTCCTCTTCCCTTTAGAAAATATGCGGCTTTCAACGACAACCGAGAAGTGTCTTCCCCAAACAATAGTTTCTTGAATTTCGACACAAAATCTGAATACACCTCATAAAAAAATGATGGCCGACCCTTTGTTTCCATAAATCTTGGTACCACATAGTTACAAGGTTGACTTTTATTTTAATTCTCCAGGCAATGTTTAAGCCCTCAAAAGTACGACAATACATAATGGAAATTTTCAAATAAGAAGACATGTAAAATATTTTATTAGACTTGAAATTATTGCATTGTGTAGTGATATCATTTGAGATTATCTTCGCCCATTCGAAGATATAATTTTCATGCACAATGAAATGTAATATGTACAATGCCAGTCGAGGAATTGTTTCTGAAGAATTCTGGCCAGTAATTCGAGTAAATAACCAAGCAATTTCCTTATAGGGTTATTTTAAAGATCTCACCTAAATTCGTGATATTTCTTGAGGCATTGTGGCAGGGTCATGCAAATATTTGTGGAGAAGCTCCAATCCATTGTTCATTCTTTTCACAAAGTTTCTTTCTTCCTCTCCTTTTAGACCAAGTTCGGCTCTAGTAATTTCAACATTTCCCTAAACATTGAAGGTGCTAACGAGATAGGATAACTATTATGTAATGCAATAATTCTTATGTTTTTAATGAGATTATCAACACACTAGGTGACAAAATCCTTGCACTTGAAGACTTCTGGAACACACCCGTCAATAACTATTCCTGATGCCCATACTTTGTTGTTTTCTCTATCCAACATTTTCACGTAATACCAGTAAGAGCGCGACCAATGATAATTTTGATCTTCTCTAGCAAAGAGGTTCAAGGTATTCCCATAGAATGATTACTTTCTCATGGCCGTTGCAATGAAGCTTACCATTTTTTCTTGAGCTATTATTTTTTGCACATTGAAATGAATTTGAGTTAGATTTCTTTTACAGAAACATTAACTCAAAATAACTATTAGTAGCCTCAGTAGAAATATTATTAATTAACGATCACCTCAATAATAAATTTGGTAGTTGGATCTGTAGGGACAACAATAAATGCGACATCAAACAATGTGAAGGGATGTGTAATAGAGGGGCATCAGGGTTGGTGACTCATATGAAAAGGGAGATATGCAAGTATGAAAGTATGGAATGGCTAAGTCACAAAAAGTGTCAAGTGAAAAATGGAGAGTGGAAGTGTATCACGTATGTCTGCAAGTCCGAAAGTCTGAAAGTTCGAGACATAAAATAATTCTAAGTGATGAGTGGACTTATGCTTAGGTGAATGTAGAAAAATACAAGTGCGACAGTCTGCAGGTCTGAAGGTTTGCATATGTGAAAATGGTTAAGTATATTAACCAAGAAAGGGAAAAAGAGGGGATAAAAGAAAATGGGAAAAGGGAAAAATAACAGGGGGAAAGAAAGGATGCTATGAGGTGGGAAAATAGAATAAGGGAGGGGGAATAGAAAAGAACTAAAGGGGTTCAACAACTAGCTCCAAATGTGGGATGATAACCCCCTACAGGTTGTCAAGAATCTAGAATATTCATGAATAGATGTTTTATCCTTTGGGCTATGGAGTCGAAACAATGAGGATGTAAAAAATAAATGAAAACTGTGTACAAGGAGAAGAGATACTTTCAATAGAAAAATATTTTCAGGTGTTTCCCATTAACATGCAACATTAACATTTTCCCCTTCATATCTTTGAGCATATATGAATTGAAAACCAAGATTTTTTCAATGATGTACGACCCTATCCACAATGCTTCAAATTTTGTATGCATTGACGAATTTTCCTTAGATTTCTTCGAGAGTAACACTAGTTCACCCTTTTGAAAATTTTTACTGTTGCATTCTGATCAAAATATTTTTTGACACTCTATTGCCTTTGAGATGTTCTATGCAAAGCTTCACTTTGTTCTTCTTCCAATTTAAATAGTTGATTTAATATTTGTTGCATAGGAGTAATATATTCAGTGTCTTATGTGTTAACTGCATAAGTCAAGGCATTTAGTTCGAGGCTTATTGTCATTTTTTATTCCTTCCCGTAAACCAACATATATGGAGACATCCTAGTGATGTCTTTCAAAGCCATTCTACTCGCTCACAGAGCGTCCGTAAATTTCAAATGCCAATTCTTTTGATTTTGCTCAATAGTTTTGTTTAAAATTTGAATGAGTGTATTATTGGTAGATTCAACAAGACCATTCCCTTTTGGATAATAGTTTGAGGATTCTCCCATGACGATGTCGTATTCTCCACAAAATTCTATAAATTTTGACTCGATGAAAATTGAACCATTGTGAGTGATGAAATTTTCTATAACACCAAATATTGACAATATACTATCTTTGAGAAATTTAATCAATTCTTCAGAGTCAACCCTTTTTAATGGTACTTCTTCTTGCCATTTTGTGAAATAATCTGTAGTAGTGAGGATGCATATATTCTCTTTACTTGAATTTGGATTTATTGTTCCAATGACGTCCAGTCCCCATTGAGTGAATGGTTGTTCTACATATATGGGTAGAAATGGAATTGCAAATCTTTTCATCTCCCTAAAAATTGTTGACAATAGATACATTTTCTTACTGTATCCTGTGAGTCTTTGAAAACTGATGGCCAATAAAATCCAACTCTTATTATTTTATGTGTTGTAACAATAGGCCCAAAATGTCCCCCACATATACCTCCATGTAGTTATTTCATTAATTCTTGAGCTCTCTTTTCATCAACACACCTTAACAACATGCGATCACAATTCCTTCTAAATAAGACATCAACAATCAATACATATTGATTTGATCTCATCTTTAATGATATTCTTTCCTTTGGATTCATGGTGATAGGGAATTGTCCAAACTTTAAATAAAACATGATATATTTATACCATTCAGAATCAGATATAGGTTTTCCAATTGAAAGAGTCACCATTCACAATTAACTTGCACAATCCTTTCTCTTTGAATGATTTTAAAGGCTTAATTTCAATGTCATACTCTTCAATCTTCGCCAACCAATTTGCCCATTTCTCTTCTATTAATTGTTGATTTAAAATCATCTTAGCAGGAGAGGATGGAACATATGCAATGACATTAGAATTTAATATGTAAGTCTGAAAGTATGATACTACCTTTACAAGAGACATGGCTTGTTTCTCCAATTCTGAATATATCAATTCATAATCATGAAGAATATTTCTCATGAAACCAATTGGTAGTTCTTCACCCTTGGCATTTCTTTGAGTGAGAACATATGTCACAATAGTTTCTATTGCAAATGAATAAGTGATGAATTCTCTTTATAAGTCTGGACTAATGAGGACTCGGGCTGTGGTGATTTCCTTTTTGATGTTACTAAAGGCTTATTTTGTATCCAAAGTCCATTCAAACCTTTGATCCTTTTTCAATAATGAGTTAATCGGTTTGACAATACTTGCATAATTAGGGACAAATCTCTGTACAAAGTTAATCTTACCAAAAAATGACTGAACTCCTTTCTTGGATGATGGAGGGTTGATTTCATTTATAGCTTTAACCCTCTCTAGGTCAATATAGATTCCTTCTTTGTACACAATGTGCCCCAATAATTTTCCTTCAGTCACATCAAACAAACATTTGTTTGGATTCAAAGAAACTCTATAAAATCTACATCTTTCAAAGACCTTCCTCAAGTGATGAATGTGCTCATTTCTTGTTTTTGAATGGACTGTCAAATCATCTTGGTAGTCTACCATGAATTTTCATATGAAGCCCTCAAAATCATGATCCATAGCCCTCTGGAATGTAGCCCCAAGATTCTTTATAACAAAGGGAATCCGAGCATATGCATATGTCTCCTAAGGCGTTATGTAAGTTTTCTTTACTCTTTCTTCCTCCGCAACCAAAACTTGATTATATCCGGAAAAACCGTCTAACATGGACATACAAGAAAATCCAGTGACTTGTTGGAGAAGGAATTCCATGTTAGGTAGATGATAATTTTCCTTCACACTTGATTTATTAAGATCCCTGAAGTCCACACACATACGAACCTCCCCAATTTTATTTCCACAACCACCGTATTTGAAATCCAGTTAGAATGCTTGATGGGATATATTATTTTGTCTTTCTTCAACTTTTCCAACCAATCTTCACCAGTGGTTTCAACTTGGGGTTCATCATCCTTATCTTATGCTTGAAATGTTTTTCTCCTTCTCTTAATGAGATGATGTGCTTAAATATTTTTTTATCGTATTCCTTTAAATCATCATAACTCCATGCGAACACATCAATATTTTCTTTAAAGAGTGCGACATATTGGTCAACTTCGTCGAATGTCTAATCAACTCCCAAGTTGATATACTTTGAGGAATTATCAATTTCAATATTGACCTTTCTCATTTCTTTAACTTTTCAGACTGATACTTCTTCTGGGAGATTTTTGGCATGATCATCTATTGTGAAAAGAGATTCGGATCAGACACAATTATTCGGCACAACAACAATGTAATTATCTCCATCTTCATTTTCATACACTAGAAAATCTTCTAGGTCTTCATCATTCTCAAATACTTGAAGATACTCCTGATTATTAGTTATAAAAGGTTGAAATATTCTTTTTACCTCAAAATATGTTTCACTCTAGACATCATCTAGGTTCGACAATGAAGTTGCCAATGCTAATGAATCTTCCTTTTGTTTTTTATACCTTGGAATGAAAGAAATATTAAAATAACAAAATGACTCCATCAATTCATTTTCTCTTTTGAAATATAATTTAAGCCTTTCCTTCTTTATCTTATATTTCTGAGTGACTTGATTTATTACCAACTCAGAGTCACCAATATCGATCAAATGTTTGATCTTCATTTCTCGTGCAAGGATAATTTCTTGAATCAAGGCCTCATATCCTGCTTCATTATTCGTGTAAGAAAAATCAAGTATGATAGCATGTGGGTACACAGAATTTTCGGGGATTTTAAGAACAATTCCAACTTCGCTTTCTGAGATTGAACAAGATCCATTGAATAACATCCTCTAGTATCCCACAAAACAATTTTCCTCAATTTCAATATCCTCGACTTGCTCCATATCCAATATGGCATAATTTCCAATACCAACATCTATATAATATTCCATAAGCTCATTGTCTTTCTTTTTGAAAGAAAATGGTCTCCTGGGTTCACGAGTGATGTAGGAGCATCGTTGGCAAGCACGTGGAGCAGAACCTATCAGATTCTGGGAATTTGTATGAGATCTCAACACTGGAAGTTGCAACGGATATTTTGAAATCTGCCTTAACTCAGCGCTGAAAAAATATTTTGAGGCACACTTGAAGTGATCACGAGCGAAGTGGGAGTTTCCACTCCTGCTCTGGAATGCGACTGGTCTATATAGTTTTTAGGTTAAGTTTTAGAGTAGACAAGTAGCCAGGGGAAAATCCTAAGATCCCTATGAGATAAATAGAGGTTTTGTATGCCCAAATGAGGTTGGTTGTAGGGTATATGTTAGCTACAAGTTAGCAGGAGATTTGAGTTTTCAGTTGTTGTTTTTTATTTCAGTTGTAGCCATTTTCACTTTGGAATATAACAAAGGAAAATTGATCCAATGCATGGTGTGAACATTGTTTGCAATTCCCTGTTATTTGTGTTTCCATGAATGAATGAGTGAATTTCATTATGAGCGAATGGAACTGTGAATGTTAGGATAAGTTTCAGTTGTTTCTCTTTTGTTGAAGTAGTGCAAGGTGTGCACACAAAACACAAGGAGTGTGTTAACGGGATCTCTTTCGATTCCAAAGCTTAGAAGAGATAACACGAAACATTCCCTTTGCAAGGAGTGCAAAGAGACTAGTGCAAGGCATGCACAGTCATCCGCAAGAACCCAAAACCTTGCGTAAAGATCTGGTGCAAGGAGTGCACAGATCCAAGATTCGACTAAGTATCGAAGATACTTTGATTAAAAATATTTATGTGGTTGGGGTTTTCATGATTGGTTGGAATAGCCACAGTCTTGTCAATAGAGTGTCAACCTTTCGGATCCAAATCAGGATCCATCTTCAAGACAATGAGCCTGGGTTTAGATGATGAGAAGAATTTGGTTTAAATACTGGAATTGACGTGAAATCTAAGTGTCGGCTAGGTTGTTTTGGTAAAAATTCCTTTTTATTATTTATTTAGAGTTAAATTTAATTAGGGTTTTGTTATTGGTAAAATTTCTTTTTTATTATTATTTAATTAGTGTGATTGAAATTAATTAGGGTTTTGTTTTAATTGTTTTGAAATTATTTTAAATTATTATTGTATCAATGTATATTAATTTTTGTTTTAATTAACTAGAGTCTAGGTAGTTAGTAGGGTTTATTATTAGGTATTTAAGTGGTTTATTCAATTGTTTAAGGGTTTTTTTTATTAATGTTATTTTGGTTTTAATGTTTTTTTAAAAGGTTATATTAGGGCTTAAAACTTTATAGGTGAAAAATTCCTAAGTTTATTAATATTCTTAAAAGAGAAAGTTTAATTTTAAAATGTTTTAAATTCTAGAGTGATTAGGTGGGGTTTTAATGAATTAAACTTAAAGAATTTTGAGATAGTTTTTTGCAAGGATTAATACTGTTAGTTGTGAATCAGAGGGAGCCAGTTTTCACTTAATTCTAACCCATTATCTCTATTCAGGTTTCTAGGATGTTTACGGATTTCAATGGCTTCTCTAACACGACGTTTAAAGAGGTGATTTTCTTTGGCAAGGATTTTGGTGTCTTCTAGGCAAATGTGGTGTCTTGTTTTAAGGGAGTGTTCAACTAGGGCAGAGGTGTGGATGCATTCATTCTTAATGTTAGCTCCATGTTCTTTTATCCTGATCTTTGCAATAAGTCGAAGAACTAGAAAAGGAAAACACCAGGAGGGTGAGAGGAATTTATCTTTGAGAAATCCTTAGGATCTAAGTTATTGAAATCCCTGAAACGCAAGGAGTGTGTGGGAAATCAAAGTCTTCATGAGACCAAGATTAGAAGGAATAACACTTTTCATGAGTGTTAATGAGATCCAAGAAATAGACTCATAGGAAGGACGAAGGTCGAATCCTTTGAATCCTTCGAAAATCTTCTAAGTCTGAAGAAAACGTGAGCTAAGGGGGAAAGATCTAGACTGTTCAATTTGCATCCAGAAAATGAGGAGCAAGTGCGAAGGGGGAAGGATCTTATCTGTTCGGTCTGAGTGCAAGTGAATCGTATCCATCCAATCAAGGTAAAGTACACTAGCATTAAAGATTTGAAGGCACATAGGAGGAACAAGGTCATGAAATATTGAAATCATCGGCGTCGTCCATCGTCAAGGATGACACGTGGAGAGAGATCAACATTTCACTGACTCATGACTTGAAGGAGTCAAAGGATGAGTCATGAGAACTCATGAAACATGAAATCATGACATGATCTGAGTCGTTGATCAAAGGAGAGATCTGGATCGTCAATCCAACGCCATCGCAATTTCGGGTATCGGGAGAATGGAGGCAAGGAGACTCCAAAGTCGTGAAACATGAAATCCCAATTTGATCATAACCGTTGATCAAAGGGAGGATCTGAACTGTCAATCCAGTGCCATCGCAATTTTGGGTATCGGGAGAACGTAGGAAAGGAGAATTGAAAGTCATGAAATGTGAAATCTCGATTTGATCACAGCCGTTGATCAAAGGAAGGATTTGAACCATCGATCCGGTGCCATCGCAATTTCATGTATCGGGAGAATAAAGGAAAGGAGACTCCAAATTTGCGAAATGTGAAATCTCGATTTGATCACAACCGTTGATCAAAGGAAGGATCTGAATCGTCGATCCAACACCATTGCAATTTCGGCTATCGGGAGGACGGAGGTACAAAGACTTCCAAAGTTGCAAAACATGAAACAATGAATTGATCGCTGTCATTGATCAAAGAAAGATCTGGACCATCGATCTGGGGTCATCTCGATTTCATCTATCAGGGGAATGGAGGTAGCAACACTCCCAGAGTCATGAAACGCGAAATCACAATGTGCCTTTCACTCAAGAATGTGGTCACCGCCAGCGGTCACAAAGAGAGAGGGGCTAGCACAAACTAGGCCCCTGTTGGTATTTCAGGAGTCGAGAGAGTTGGGGAGCCTCGCACGCAAAGGCCTGATACATGAAATAGAGAAACTCCTTTTGAGTTAGGCGAGTGGTCATAATCGTGGTCACAAGAGGGAAGGGGCTTAGCTAGAGAACCATGGTTCCCATATTACCTACATCAAGGGGTATCACAGATTTGGTTGATGGATTGAGAAGGGAAGATATGAACTATTAGTCCAAAAGGCACCGTCAATATCATGAGATCAACGACCATCTTGCATTGTGGAGCTAGGAGTTGCGTGGAATTTAAAATGTTGAGGGCGGGCCGCAATCCATACCATGGTTTCGCCAAGGAGGCATGTGGAGGCTCGGGGGGAATTACGGGCCCAAAAGTTATTTGATTTCAAACCACTAGTGACCACGCCTGTAATTGCATGGTCATCATCAAAGTCACATTTGAGAAGGGACCAAGAGAGGGGGCTCTTATACCAACTCTGAGATTTCCACAAAGCACGAAAGTGAAGGTTGCAGGTGTCGTAGAGCCTGCACCAGGAGTCATGAGGACCTTGTAGTTGACATAGGATGAGACTAGTGAGGTCTCAAAGAGTCACTGACTCCATCATCTAATATCCTGACCGGGAGGTCATGCAACCCTTAGGAGGGAAGGGGGTCTACACCAACGAGCAACCTTGATCATTTCTCTGTCTATATCTGGCAACATCATGCAACTTCCATCATTCATTATATAGCCTATGATCATGAACGACCAATCTCTTCTGAGGAAAACTTCATATGCAGAAGGAAGATCCACCGCTACAATATTAAAAATTGTAATAATATGAGGAGAAGCAGTGATCCAGGCATACAAATCTTTAATTTCCCCAGAAGTTGGCACCTGTATGGAATCAATCGCATAAATTCTTTCACCTGTCTCATAGTATCTAGTGAAACTCATATCCAACTCCTCCATTACTACTAAGGGCATGATATTGTTTATCAAGTTAGTATCAAATAAACAATTATACAGTGCAACATCATGCTTTTCTATCAAAATATAGAAGGGAGGGACTTTGCTTCTCAATCTGATTGTTGATATACTTTGAATTTGTTTTGGGCTTGTTGCAATTGCTTCAATTCTTCCAGTTCACTCATCTAACAACTACAAAATATTTTCCCTTTGTTTTTGAATCTTCACCACTTTTGTGAAAGATGGAGTAATCCTCAAATTATTCATATCTTCAACAACATTATATTTCATCTGCGAGGGGCTTGATATTTTATGTTTCTTCTTAGCTCCATTGTTTCTCATCACATTTTTCTTGCTCTCTTTCTCATTCTCCTTTTCTTTATTATTTTCTTTGTCCTTTTTAGAATTATCTTTACTTTTGGACTTATTTACAAATGCTCGTGTTTGGGAAATGTTCTCTTGTGAGTCAAGATCATATTTTCCTTCTTAAAATATATACATGGACGTCTTGGATTCATTCACCTGTATAGTTACAAAAATCTCCTTCGGTAAATAATCATTTTCTTGTTCAACTATCTGTTCCATATATCGCTCATCAAGAACTGTTGCATTTGGAATTGGTTGTATGGGAACCCTCCGTCTTTCATTATCATCGTTCTCAAACCTTACTCTCTTCTCTTGAGATCTTGAGGAGGGTTTTTTCTTTGTTCTAGGACTGACATCCTTGGATTTGGTATGTAATTATCATTCCTTCTCAATCTGGTTATTTCATTTTGCATCTATGTAATTGTTTTGTTCATCTGTGCAATTTCGATCTTCTGGTTAGTCTCTTGGGTTGCCACAAAGTCTGTTTTCACATTTGATATAGTTCCCTTGAAAATACTCCACCAATGATCTATTTTTGACTTGGTTTCTTCATTTTCTCTCTGTTCTTTTTTTAACTAGAAGCTCCTTGATCACCGATATTTAGATTTTCCATCTGCCTTTGTACTTTTCCGAGAATAATATCAGGGTCAACGCCCATTTCAATCATGATTTCCTCCATTTTTATGGCTTTGGTCATTTCTTCTTCTAGGTTATCCATTTGGGATGCTCTGATAGAAAACTTTACATTTGGTGGCATGGCATTTTTATAACAACCAAGTATCACTGGATCATTTGGTCTTTTATATTCAAGAATATTTTTCATAGTTTTATTGAATATGAGAATGGAATCTCGTATTCTCTCATTCTTATTTAAAAAAATGTGAGTGAAATTAATGATAAGGGTATGATACGCTATTGGGGGAGTGAACATAGTCAAGAACATGATTTCGAGATCATCGAATGAACCAATTGATCTGGTGCGAAATTCTCTATACCATTCATAGGCTTGGCCCAATAAGGTTTGGAGAAACAACCTTACCATTACATCATCATATTCCACAAGATGAAAGTCACAAACATCTAGGAACAAATCAACATGTCTTTTAGCATAAATTCTTCCATCTTTAGAAAATTCTTTCAAAGTACCTTTAAGAAGGATTATGATCTTGTGGTGTTCGCCTCACAGGACAAGAGGAGAATCACTTATTCTTCTGGGATTTATGAACCATCACCTTTTTTCATGTTTTCTTTCCTCCCATCTTTCTTCGTGAGGTTCTTCATGTGGTTCTTCACGTCTTTTTACATTTCTTTCTGCCATGCCCAGAAGCTTCTCATTTTCTTCAAGAATATGTTTTTCACTTTCTAAAGTACATAAATAATTACTTTTTCTTCTAGTGATTGGTCCTTTTTATTTATCCAACTTCAATTATGGCCTGGTTCTTTTTCTATTCAAGATCATCTCTCGTTTCTTTGGTATTGTCTTTCATCTCTACTTTTTCTTCGAAGAATTTCTCTTTCTTCTTATTGAACTAGTGTTTTCCAAGACCTTTCCAATTCTTCTCTAGTTCATGTTGTTGTTATTGAAATATTATATGGCTAATTAAGAATACTTCGTTGAGTATTTAATCCAATTTCTAACTGTGGTTGTTTATCCTGAGGAAAATTCTTGTATTTTAAGGATGCTAAATAAGATTTGAATCTTTTAGTTTCTCCCTAGTATGGCTGCCAAAAATGTTTACGCTTGAATCCATTAGGACTGAAATGAAAACTTCATGAGGATATGAATCCTCCTGCATTTTTATAGCGGTGGTACTCCTCTTTGGATTATGGTATTCTTTAATAACTTTAGATTCAAAAATAATATAGGACCTTAAGATAGTACAATATTTATGCTCAAATAAAGATAAAAATGTTGAAAGATAAAATATTATTTTAAGATAATTCCTAAGAAAGGACCAGGAACCTCACACATCACACATTGCACAAAATAAATACAATTTCCTCACATCCATCATAGTGAAAATAAAGATTTATGATCACACATAAAAATAAAAGAAAATGATCCAGACGCATAAAAGAACTTTTATAGAGTAAATACTTGCATAGCTCAAAAGAATATTGGGATGAATCAATTTCAAATACTTTATACTCAATGCTCATACTTATAAAATATAGTCAAAATCGATCCCGAATGAGTTTTCTTGGGATTTCTCAAAAATAATAAATTTCATTACAATGCTTTGAAATTTAAAGTTGTTTATCCAAAGGACTAGGATTGGGGATCCCATGTAACATAAATAAAATATGTACAAGAAGGTAGAACAAAGAGAGAAGAGGGTGGGTGAATGTTGAGAAGCATCATCTGGAAAGAAGAAAGAAAGAAAGTTATGAGAATTCGGATAAATTTTTGTATTTAAAGAAGAAGAATAACTGTATGAATATTGATAAGGAAAGAAGAATGTGATCAATATGTACTTACTATGATGGTATCTCTCTTGTTTATATGTTTTTTATTGCTTCCTTTATATTCTTGTTGGAAGCACTTGGATTATTAGTCATAACTTCCTCTACTGGAATCTCGAAAATCTTGGCGATTGAAGTATTTAACCATTCTTGAATGAAGTCCCTTAATGGAACAACGATTATTTCTTGCTTTATATTAATATTAAAGAGCTCCTTTTCAATTTACCTAAGATCAACAGAAAAATTTTCTAATATATTTTCAATTTCTTCATTCTTATTTCTATTTTTGACAAGCCAACTATCAATGTCATCATGTGTGAATTCCATAACATTGTCAAATTTTGCAGCTGATTTCCTTTTTAGTCCTTCAATCTTCTCTTCAAAGTCCTTTCGAGTCATGAGCATGGATTTTGAAAGGTACTTGGGGTTGAGGACTTCAATGGTAGTTCCAACAATGTCCAAATAAAAATATTTTTAAGTATGCTTCATTTTCCCTCCTCGATAATTCAGTCAATTGGGATATTATACCTTTTAGTACATTAATTTGTTCTATTTAACAATATTTCAATTGTTTAATGCGGCTCAAATAACGTATATTTTCCTTCTTTCTCATCTTCTCTGTCATTACCGCAACTCTAGTTGTTCACATCACAACTCCATCAATATAAAACCATTCATCATTTTTTAAGTTTGAATTTAAATACTCCTTGGTGTTTTGAATTATTAAACTAATAGAAGTGAAACTCTTTTCCAAATCCCATAGTTCCATAATCAATGAAATCCTCTTTTTCATATTTTGTTTAACAAAATGTCAGGTGGCCGTGATTAAACTGGAAATTCCTTTGACCCTCGAACTTGATTCTGGGTTTTCTTGAATACCCTTTCTCAGATGAATCATGGTGACATGAGAAGCCAGGTTAGGTGGAGGCATGAGGGTTTCCTCCAATTCTTTGATTCTTTCTTTCAACTAGTTGTTCTCTTCTTCCATTTGTGCGATTGAAATATCGAGGGAATATCCTGTAACTCTATGAATGGATGATAATTTTGAAGGTAACATATCACATGTGTCAATGGTAGTCTGTAGCTTACCGCTCTCAATTTTTTTGGTTCTTTCAAAAATTAATTTTTTTGACTCCTTATCAAAAGATTCATTTTCTACAACAAATGTCTCCTCATTAGAAAAAAGTTTCATGATGGATCATGATTGTTGAGATAGGCTGTACATTCTCTCAAGTTGACACTTCAGCATCTAGAAAAGTAATGTTCTCAATATCCACATCTAGGTGCATGTTATCCAATAATAAGTCATCTTCATGAGCATGTGTCTCATCCCCTTCTAGCTGTGAACTGGTTCTTTTTCTTTTGACCTTTAGTTTATGGGTATTTTCTAGGTTCCCTTTAGGAGGGTTCCTATCTTCATCATCCCAAAAATTAGTGCTCTAGATTTTTCTTGGATGGGATGTTCTTGGATGCGGATTTTCCTTTGGCAAGGAACTCCTCCTCGAGACAACTGGTGATTGAGAAGTTTTGTCAATTAAGGGTATACCTCTTTCCTTATTATGCTATGTTATGCTTATGATAGTTTCTATGTCTTCTAAATTTACGTTGGCTTCCTGGTCACGCAAATGGTGACTGTCATTTTCTTCTTCTTTACTAATGGATGACTTAAAAAAGGCAAGGCCAAGCCCAACTAAAAGCAAGTGATTAAAAAAATGTGGTTAGGGTCAAAACCCTTTCTTTCTTATACAAATTTTAAGTTGGAGTTCTCGAAATAAGAAGCATATTCATCAATTTTGGAGATTCCCCAGAGAAGAATCTCACCAATTTTCCATGGAAGAGGTATGGACTGATTTTTCCTTTTCTCAGACAATATATGAAACCATAATTTATATTGTCGGGATAATTCAATGAAAAATAATTTGTTAGATATATAATAAGGAAGGAAAATATGTTTCTCAACAAAGCAGAAAACCATGATAATATTATAGTTTTCCATTTTTTCCAGAACTCCTCTTCCCTTCAAAAAAGAGGTGGATTCGAATGATAATTGGGAAGTGTCTTCACCAAACCATAGTTTCTTAAATTTAGACACGAAATATGAATACACTTCATAAAAATTATGTCTGGTCCTTTGTTTCCGTAAATCTTGGTACCACATAGTTACAAGGTCGAATTTTATTTTAATTCTTTGGGCAATGTTTAAGCCCTCAAAAGTATGACAGTATGTAATGGAAAATATCAAACAAGAAGACATGTAAAATATTTTATCAGAATTGAAATTACTGAGTTGTACAATGATTTCATTTGATATTATATTCACCCAGTCTAAGATATCATTTTCATGCACAATGAAATGTAATATGTACAATGCTTGTCGAGGAATTGTTTCTGAAGAATCCTGGCAAACAATTCCAGTAAATAACCAAGCAATTTCCTTATAGGGGTCTTTTAAAGAGATAACCTAAATTCTTTATATGTCTTCAGGCATTGTGTCAGGGTCCTGCAGATATTCCTAGAGAAGTTCGAATCCATTGTTCTTTCTTTTTAGGAAGTTTCTTGCTTCGAGACTCTTATTTGTAGACCAATTTCGACTCTGGTAATTTCGACATTTCCCTAAATATTGAAGGTGCTAACGAGATAGGATAACTATTATGCAATTCAATAACTATTTTTTTTTCTGAATGAGCTTATCAACACACCATGTGATGTCGTCCTTGCACTCGAAGACTTCTGGAACACACCCGACAAGAACTATTCCTAACGTCCATACTTTGTTGTTTTCCCTATCCAGTATTGTTGCGTAATACCAATTAGAGCACGACCAATGATAATTTTGATCTTCTCTAGAAAAGAGGTTTAGGGTACCCCCACAAAACAATTTCTTTCTCATTGTTGTCCCAGCAAAGCTTGCCATCTTTTCTTGAGCTATTTTTTTTGCACAGTGAAATGAACTTGAGTTATATTTCTTTTACGAAAACATTAACTCAAAACAACTATTAGTAGCCTTGGTAACAACATTATTAACTAATGACCACCTCAATAATAAATTTGGTAGTTCAATCCATAGGGACAACAATAAATGTGACATCGAACAATGTGAAGGGATGGGCAATAGTGGGGCATTGGGGTTGGTGACTCATATGAAAAGGGATATATGGAAGTCCAAAGGTTAGTGAGTCTGAAAATATGGAATGGATAATTGAAAATAAGTTTTGGGCAAACAACGAAGAGTGGAAGTGTATCACATAGGTTAGAAAGTCTGAAAGTCCGAGACATAAAAGAATTCTAAGTGCTAAGCGGACTTATTCTTAGGTGAATGGAGAAGAATACAAGGGTGATAGTCTATGGGTTTGATGGTTCGCAAATGTGAAAATGGTTAAGTATAGTAACCAAGAAAGGGAAAAAGAGGGGATAAAAGAAAGTGGGAAAAGGGAAAAATAGAAGGGCGAAAGAAAGGGTGCTAAGAGGGGGGAAAATAGAATAAGGGAGGGGGAATAGAAAAGTACGAAAGGGGTTCAATAGGCCTCAAACAAACATTGTATCAGGAAGTTATGGCCTTTTGAAGTTTCAGCAAAAGCATGCAAAAGGGAAAAAGGGGTGCCACATGGCATCCCCACAGGCTTCCATGTGGCATTATGAATAGTATGGTCAAATGACATGGAAACAACATAGATGGACATGTGTCACCACCAAAAGGGTGACATATGGACTGTATGGATAACATGGACTATACAGATGCCATGTAGCATCCCTGCAAGAATAACACATGGTAGGTATTGTGTTGGCGTGGCACTATAGGTCATGACACATAGCAGTATGGATGTTGGCGTGGCAAGGTGTAGATAACTGATGTGGAAAACATGTGGCAAGTGACTCGACAAATGATATGGTTGTACGATGTTGATAGGATGTTGACGTGGTAGCTGATGAAGGCAAGATGACTATGCGCTGGGATGGCACTGATAATGCAACAGGATGACCAATCTGAGGATTCCATGTGGCACCCTTCAATTGGAAAATATTTTCTAAGGGGTATTGAAAATGGTTGGGGTCGAAGGGAATCGAACCTCGAACCTCTACACATATATTCCAATGACTTAACCAAGTTCCTAATCCAATCAGAATGCCAAATTGATTGTTAAGGCATGAGAAAATTATTGTATTAAATTTTAAGTTGCAACTATATAGTAAAAACATAGGTTTAGGGGTTTGAAACCATTTGAACCTGTGACCTCCTCTCCAATATGCCAATGTTTTCAAAACAATGTTGACCATTATGCCAACGATTTTGGTTTGTTATGCCAACCACTGAGTTTGTATTTAAGGCCATAACCGAAATTTAATGGGGTCGTTGTGGATTGAACCCACGACCCCCACTATATAAACACCACATCCTTGAGATTGCACCACATGGTACAGGTATGCAAAGAACTTGGATTTGGGTTCATTTTGACATAAATTTTTGTGCCATGGATTCTTTCACATCTTTTTGCATGCCAAGAGTTTCTGCTCATGAGATTTTGAGTTTTGGGAATCTTGGAGACAAATGTAGGGTGTTTATATTCAAAAGTTTTGGTTTTCTGAGGCGATGACGATTTTTATAGTTACATTGGTGTTTGAGTAATGTATAAGAAGATCATTGTAAAATAATCATATTTGAGCATTAATAGAGCAGTCTCTCATTTGGAAGTGGACCTGAAGACATATTCCAAGATGGGTGAACTTTGCTATCAACTTGTGTAATGTGCTTTGTTATTGCTGTCTCTATTTCTGTCTATTTTGGAAATTTTATTTCCACAAGTTATTATCAATTAATGAAGTTTATGGATAAGCAAGCATTTTGACATGATGTTTTTCAATTAGTCATAATGATATTCATTTCCTGAATCTAGTCATAAGTTAGTGTTTGTTTATGAACTAATTTGACACCTAAGGATTTTTGGATCAGTTTGATTCATGTCACTATCATTTCTAGGAAGGATATAAACATATAGATGAACATCACCTTGTACTGGTTCAATTAGTTGAGTATGATTTTATCCCAACATAGCATAGAAAATTAGTTCCACTAAGCATAGAGCTATAAACCTTGTGCATAAGTAGTTTGGTGTTGGTGCTTAACCCCAACAAGATTCACTAATAGTTGGCACCATTGGTCGCGTGGTTAAGTGTTGGAATTTTAGGAGAGTCTTTAATTTATCAAATAAGCCATTACAATTAGAATTGAATACACACATGGAACCATCACAATAACTTGGGCTTGATCACATTGATATATTTAATTTGATTGTATATATACATGTAAAGGAATTGTACCGAATAAAGAGTTCTCAATGATAGAGTAATTCCATAGTCCTGGTCGTTAATGGCATTGCCAATTTTTTTCATGTGTAGGATACATAAGAGAATAAGCCATCTCACCAATCCAAAATAGTGTTGCGGAGTAGTGTTTGCTCAAAAATGCATTGAGAATAGAGGCCTTGTAACTATTTCAAAGGCATATATATCTACACAAGAGAGTGAGCTATAATTCCCTCATTTATGGATCATAAGGTATTAGAGTATTTGAATCCCTGATCATGACGCAATTTCCAGAACTTTGAAGAAAAAAAATACTCAACATGGGTAAAGTGTAGAGGAGAGAAAGGTTGGAAGACTTGTATACAACCAATGTGCAACTTCAAGAAGAGATTTGACACATGAATGAACATGTACAATGTTTTGATCAAAGGTTTCCACAATTCGAAAAATACTTTGAGGCCTCTACAAAATTGCTACCATTGCTAAAGAATGAGCTTGCTAAATTTCAAGACTCCCTCACAACTATTGGGGGGGAATGTTATTCAATTGGATAACTATAAAGAGGAGAACTTCATTAGAATGATGTCTCATCCACAAAAATATATGGTAAAGAAGGAGGAAGCATTGGCCAAGTTGCAAGAACTTGTCCAAGAGTTCAAGAAATTTTCTTACATTGCTACTCTAGAAGCGAACACCATGATAGAATCATGCATGGTAAGTTCATCCTTTCAATAGAGAAATTTTGAGGTCTAAATTGGGCCTCCTAAGGAAAAGAAAAAAATTAATAGTTAAAATAACAAAACAAAAGTTATGAATGTTCAAAAGGAAAGAAAAAAAACACTTCTTTCTACAATATTTTTTACTGATCTCCTTACAAGTTTACTCAATTTTCAAGTGTAAGAACTCATTGGGTGAATAATTAAATTATGCATCCAGAAAGTACACACTTTGCATATGTAGCAAACTTCAACTATGCATCTCAAGTGTAATAAACCAAACGTAAAAAAAAAAAATTACGTTTAAAAACAAGTAAGGAATAACCTAGTCCAACAATCGGCTAATTAAGGATAACAACACTAACAACACATTGTAGTCTATCTCTGAAACTAGGTGAAACATCGCACTAAACACAACATAAGGGAAAGGTAATCAAGAAGTAGTGATACATATAAGATTATAATAAATTGAAAGTGACAAACTAATGTCCTATAAATTCAAGGCAATAAATTTGTATGACAAAGATAAAATTTTCTAGCATAATAAAACCTCATAGTAGTTTGTAAGAACCAATTATTCTCCCCTTCAACACCAAGAAGTTCAAGATACAAAGATAAGATGCATCTTAGAAGGTTCGTCATACAAGGTTATACAACTATATAGATTAAGTAATTAATTTAACCCAAGTGACAATAATTTCTAATCCTATTAATATAACTTAATTTGTGCTAATTTATTTAAAAAAAAAACTTACAAGCAATCAATGGTTCAACTATTAGAATCATATTTAACAACAATCTTTTAAAATATTATCCATAACTAACTTATGTGAAATTTTCTAACACTATAATATTAAGAGTATGCATATAACAAATATTGTTATCTTAATACAAATAAAACCTATAATATTAAGAGTATGCATAAGACAAATATTGTTATCTTAATACAAATAAAACCTTTATCCAAGATTGAAGAATTCGTAAAATATTTCCATAGTTGAAACTTAACATTAATAATCTAACAATTATTTATCTACTACAACTACATGTGTGGTGATTAACATTCATTATGGTTGATATAAATAGAATCTTTGATTTTAATAGGAACTAATTAATTTATAACTATTACACATCGCCCTATATATATGAAATTCATTGTTCTTGTTCACAAGTCCAAGGCTTACTAAATTAAAGTAACCATAACCCAACGTAAATCTTAGAAACAAATCTATACAAAGAACTTAGACATCTATCAACTAATAAAAACTTTAGTGTAAATGCATTAAAGATCCTCTAAAGGTCCAAATCGAAGTGAAGTCAAATAGCCTTGATTTTATTTTTTTTATCCAATATTTTCCACTTAGCAAGTGGGAGTTCTCACCGATTACAGTTGAAACCTAAAGTTCCTTACTGTAAAGTTACAATAGTAAATGAATGAAGCAACATGAAGGTACAAAGATTTAAATTTTGATTTACATAAATTTTGTTCATAAAAGAATTGTGCCAATCTAACAATTTAATTAACTACGAAGCATGAGGTAATGGAGTTCATTGAAGAGAAAAAAAAATGTGTCACACCAAGAATGTGTTAGCACTAGTACCAAGAATGTGTTGTCACTAAAACAAGATGACCCTTATAAAATGTTGGCATACTCAATCTGTCCTAAAACAATTATACAATTTTAGCATTCTAAGGCATGCACAGTGAACCTATGTCCAACCCTCTATCTCTAGTTCTATGCCACATCAACCGAAAAGTTATTAGATTTTCAACAACAAAGGAGTGAAGGAAAATAATAACTCTGACGGATTTGCAATCAAAAGTCGGTCAATTACTAGTGGTCAAAAATTTTGTAAGTTAGGAAAGGTATAACCCAAAACCAAATTAGTAATTGTGTAACATACATATCGTATAGCACCGGACATTGAACAATAGTTTATGTAATACTTATAACAACATTTATAAGTGTAGCTTAAAAATTCATCTTATATAAACTTTTGTGATCAGAATTCATTCCAAATGAAAAACTTCTTTCTCATTCAATGAATAATCCACCTATAGATATTCATCAATCGATTTATATTAACTTATTAGAACTGATAACCAGATTTAGTTTGACAACAACTATTTGCATGTTATGATTATGATTTTTTAAAAGTAAATCCATTGGTACAGTACATAATGATCAACTAGAGATTATATATATAAACATGCATCCCTTACGATTTAAATCTTGTTCTCTTATATATATATATATATATATAACTAACTTTTAATACACTAAAAGAAATTTTAACAACTTTTAAAATAAATTCAAATACCGAAAGTAATAGTTGTTGATATTTGATGACGAATGTGCTTGCACTGAAATCCTCTTTGCTTTCTAATTTGAAGACTTTAGCGGTACCTCCTAGCCAACGCTAGGATACTCTTCTTCCCTCTTAGCTCCTCGAGCCACAAAGGGGCCACACAAAAAGACCAGAAAAATAATAGCACCAAAATTGTTTCTCAAGGAAGAACTTCCACTCTTTTCACAAGTTTGGAGTCCCAACTCTCACAAGTAAAACACAATCCAACTAAATTTTGGCAGCATAACAATACTCACAAAAAAAGTCTATTTCCCCTCTTCTCCAATTCCTTTATAGAAAAATCCCTAATGACACATGTCCTCATGCACAAATAATTAACTTTTTAATTAATTTAATTATAATTATTCACCCACACACTTGTCACACTCTCCCCAAGTTGCACAAGTAATTACCCTTTTTTATTTTATTTAAAAAGTCATTTTCCCTCACATTCTCCAATGTGTTCCTATTTTTTCTCTTAGATGTCTCTTAGTTCCCAAAATTCTCATTCAATGAGTGTCCCCTAACTAGATCTTATTTTGAGTTGGTTTAAGAGTCTTCTTTTAATTAGACTTAGTGGCAGATTGACTCAATATACCATTCTATGTCTACACCTATTCTCTCATGTTTTAATTTCTTTCTATTTTTAAAAATCTCTTTTATTATTTTTATGCACACATGTGCATTTTACCCAACCTTTAATTTCTTATTTCCCTTTTTCCTAGAGTTTGATTTTATCTCAATTCTTTTCTACTTTATTTAGTATTTTTATTTAGTCCCTTATTTAAACTTAGACTTAGACTTAGTCTTATACTTAGGCTTATACTCTTGTTAGGCTTCTAAGTTTGTAATTTACTGACTAATTAAATTTTATTCTATCAAGGTCTAAACAATTCATTATTTGGTAGGCCACCTAGACTTATTGACTCACGTTTAATTACGTAACATGCCCTTCAAGATGCACTTCCGTACTCCAAGGGTGCCACTCACCTTTGAATGGTTTTGAATTTTTTTCCAACCCTCGGAGTCCACACTCCATTCAGTCGACCTTGTGAGAGACTAAGGGCTTCTAAGGAATAAGGATTACGTCTTATTGTGCGCCCCTTATAATTCTCCATGAGTGACTGTCTATGTATGCCCTCACGACATTGTGGACCTCTCAAACTAGGTAATCATTAACCTATTGTTCAAGTCACGATAGGAGTGCTAATAGGTTATGACAAGGACGCTGCCACATCTCCCCCTCAAATGTCTGGTTTATGTGCATGACCCATTTACTCCTTATGTGAGTTGGATTAACAAGCATCTTCAAGCTTGTATCCATTGACAAAGAACAATGTCAATAATCCATAAATTATACAGTAATCAATCATATATCACATGTGCATAAAATGAAATACTCAAACAAAATGCAGTCCATTCCCTGAGTCAATCCAGAGTCCAAGGGAGTCCATTGATGCCAAGCCTATCATGTGTCTTACACACTCAAGAGAACTCCTCAATAATGTATGTCAATAAATATACATGTGAAAGTAACAATAAATCACAATACATCATCATCATCATATATAACTCATAATCGAAACGAAATCATAATGTACCATAACCAGATCACTTGCATGCAAGTGTCCTCAAATAATAAGTCAATATGAGTGTGATCAGTAGAACAAGATGTTACATACACCCCTTCTTGTTTTAAACTTTGTTCTAAATTTTGTACAGTCTAGAAATGCAAGTAAATACAAGTATCTAACATAGATCTACATATCTAATATATCAAACAAATAATAAAATTGTTGACACATCTCCTATGCGTCCTCCCATGTATTCGAGTGTGGACTATGATTGTCCCATTGGACCTTGATTTGATCGACTATTCGACGTTGTAGTTGTCAAGGGCAATGGTCCAGAATGTGGATTGGCTCCACCATGAGAGCACCCTCATCCAACACCTACAAAGAAATCATGTCAATAACATGTGACAGATCATAAAGATAATGTTGCAAAATAGATACATGAAATACATCGTGCATACGCCTCAAAGAATCAAGCAAGGGTAGTCGATAAGCCACAAGTCCTTTCTTTTCCACAACTTCGAAAGGTCCAACAAACCTAAAAGAGAGTTTAACACCCTTTCTAAACTTGATTGAAATATTATGCGGTTTTACCCACAAGAAAACTCTGTCGCCAACCTCATAATTGCGGTCAATGTGATGCACACTGGAATAACTTTTCTGTCGATCTTGCATTTATTTAATCCTATGTCTTATCAATTTCATCTATTCTTCCATTTCTTGGATTACTTTAGGTCCTATTAGAATCCTATCCTCTAGTATGTCCCAACTCAGGGGCATCTGACACAGTCATCCATAAAGAAACTCAAACAGTTCCATATTTATTGTTCTTTGATAACTGTTGTTGTATGTAAACTCTACTAATGGAAATAAGTCCTCCCAACGCTTATATTAATCCATCATGTACATCTGAAGCATATCCTCTAAGATTTGGTTTGTTCTTTCTATTTGTCCATCTATTTTGGGGTGATATGTTGTAATAAAATTCAGTTGCATTCCCAAATCCTCTTGGAAACTTGTCCAAAACTGTCCTCTAAACATTGATCCATGATCATATATGATCTTTCTTGGTACACCATGTAACCTCACAATCTCACTAACAAAAAATCTAGCTATGTCTTGCGCCTGATACGTAGTATGCACTGGAATAAAGTGTGCACTCTTCATCATAGTGTCAACGAACAAAAAATCGAATGGTGTCTCCTTTCTGTGAATGGAAATCCAATAATGAAATCCATCTAAATGACTTCCCATTTCGACTTATGACTCATGTGTAGCTATAATAATCCTGCTAGATGTCTATGATCAACCTTCACTTGCTGACATTTGAGACATCTTGCCACGTAACTAACTGTTGGATTATTGAGAGGGGGGAGTGAATCAGTAATAGAGCAATTTAATCTTTTTTAACCATATAATCCAAGTGTTATATCAATGTAGCATTATCATCCAAAAATTGCAAAGTAAATAAGCAATGAACAAATAAACAATCATACACATACACAATACACCAGTGTTTTACGTGGAAACCCAAAGTGAGAAAAAACCACGGAATGTTTTTTCTTAAATGTCTTGAAGAATTACATTCATTGGAAGCACCAACTTCCTCTGTTTTCCATCTGAAACTGGAAGGAGGCTCCAACCCCCTAGTTTCTTAGGCTACAACCTAAGGGAACCTCCAACTCCCCAATTATCTGGCTACAACTAGAAGGAAACTACAACCCCCTATGTTCTCCCAATACAACTAGAAGGTGGATACAACCACCTGTCCTTGACCTGTCCAACCACCCTGGCATATAAGTAGAATGATGGAACCGCCATCACACTATCACTGTGAGGTATACTGCTATAAATATGTACCAATCAACCAGTATCAATAAATTGAACCATGCATCGACTTGTACCTCAACTTGTAATCAAACTGTACCATAAACAAGTGCATCAACCATGCACCAACCTGTACCAACCAACTTGTAATCAACCTGTACCATACAAAAGTGCATCAACCATGCACCAACCTATACCTCAACCTGTACCATGAACAAGTGCATCAACCATGCACCAAACTTGTACAAATAACCTGTCACAAAAACTTATCCAAACAACCTATCACAACAACTTGTCTCATCAATTTTATCAACCAAATCATATCTACTCACCAAGATCAATCACAAAGACAACTCTCAAATATGTGCATCAACCAAGTATAACACAACAACTCATAATCATCACCAAGATCAATATGTGCTTCTAATGATACAAGTATGCTACATCATCCATAAACCATGTGCCAACAATACTACTAACAAGTTCCTCCAACCATGTACCAAGTATGTACCAATCATGTATCAACTACTTATCAACTGTGACTCATCAATATGTACCAACATCATCAACTATACACCTCATGTATGTGCCAACTCATCAACTACTTGTCTCAACCATGTACCCGACATGTACCTCAACCAAATTCCCTCATAAATTTCATCATCAAAATTTGATTTGCAACTCTATAATAGACTTGGTGTATATGATCACATTCCTGCAAACCTTCCTTAACTTTAACAACAAGAGACTAGAATTTTCATCAAACTTTTTTTTAGTCTCACATGCCTAGCTTTGGATTAGTCAACAACCCTAACTTGAAATAATCATAACTTTATACCTGTAATGAACAAAGATATGAAACTGATACACAATGGTATTCATTGTGTTTTATGCAATTCCTTTGGGTGTCACTACTGGGAACCTCTTAGAAAAGGATTTATAGCAAGAATGACATACCTTGTTCAATTCTGGCTTATTCTAGAGAGTGACTTTGTAGAGCGTTCCCCGCATGGAATATTTGTTGAATCGATATGAAACTGTTACGCAACATACTATAGATTGTACTATAACCAATACATTTGTTCTTACTAAATTTGGATTTTTTATGAAGAAGATATGCCAATTTTACCCGAAACACTTATTTTAGACTAGTTTCAGGACTAGCTAGAAACCTTATTTTGGACGGAGTGTAACTCCAAAAATACAATGAGCCAAAAGATGATTTTTTTACCATAGATACTTGGATATTTTTCATCAATGGCATAGAAATTTAATGGTTTGAATCGTTCTAGAAAAAAATTTATTGCAAAAATGGTGAGATGACCTGTAAATAACATACCTTAGAAAGCATCATCAAAATAATTTATCCTTCCTTGAATTCCAGCCTTCTTTTCTTCACCTTCCCTCATAAATTAGGCTTATATGTCCTTTGGTTACCTCAGACACCTATAGGTATTCAATATTCTCAAGTGTGTCTAAAATTACATAGCCTTGCCTCTTATTTGTACTCTTCAAGTAGCTTCCTTAAAAACATCTTCTAGGTCACTTTGCCCACTTTCCTTATTTTAGGGTTAATCCACTTCTAATTTCTCCATTAAATTTATTATTGAAATATTTTTTTTTTTATTCACTTTGAATTATAATATACTCATCACTTCACTTTATTATTTACCTTTTAAAATCTCTTAAACCACTTTCATTACTTTGACGTTTTAGGCCTTCTAGATGACATATGAGGGTCCTCCAACTTTGTAAGGACATAACTCTCAAACCTTGAGGAGTTATGTGACATTCCACATACCAATAGAAATAGAATAACATTTACTATCCATATAGAATAGTATTACTTGAAAATATATCAAAACTCATACCATTATCCATCAAACAAACTTGGGTCCATTACCCAAACCTAGGTTCTCCAACTTCTCATGGCCATAACTCTCCAACCGTGAGGAGTTATGTGACGTTCCACATACCACCAGAAATGGAATGACAAGAAATATCCATCTAGGATAGTTTCACTGAAAAATTCACTGACCTTAATCTCGTTATTCCAAAAATTAGCATGGGTTCTATAACCATACTTCTAGGATAACACAATCCTCAAAGCGTCTTCCCGTGAGGGATTTTACCATAAGGGAACCACTTTGGAGTTCATCCATTTGTACTTATTATCAACCATGAAAAGAAAATAATGAGTCATCTTTACATCAAACAAACGTGGGTCCATTACCCAAACCTTTTTGCTATTGGAATTCACTACCGTACTTTCTCCAAGGGTTGACATAAATCACTAAGGGTTGACATCAATCTACAATATCACTCTCTAATAGTTGACATCAATGAAAACCAGCTATCCATCAACCTAAGACGACTGACAGACAATCTCCCCCTTTGGCATTGATGGCAACACCAACATTAATGGCAACACTTAATCATGATAACATTCATGCCTATGCTCTTTATCAATGTTTCTATCTCTCCCCCTTTGACATTAATGGAAAAGGGTATTTCCCTTTGGGGTTGCTCCCCTTGAATGAAGTCTCCCTGGGGCTTCTTCCCTTGTCTATGTGTCTTTGATATTTCTTTGTGTTTATAATTATTTTATTACTCTCTTTCCCTTGATATGAATAATATCTCCCCCTTTGATAAAGGGTATCACTTTGAAGTCATATCGCTCATTCTTCCCTTGTGACAATCACTCCCCTTGGAAACATGTCTCTATGCTCTCTCTCCAAGCATTTACCTTTTGCATCTGATAAATCTCACCCCCTTTGTCCTATCTATGGTGTTTCCTCGTGTACATCTAAGACATATAAGATAAGCATTCAAAAGTATTCATTTTGGATTAGAAATTACTCCTAGTCTCTGGCGAAGATACTCAAGGGCTTCCCATGGAACCGGTTTTGTAAAGATGTATGCCACTTGTTCTTTTGTTCCCACATATTCAATTCTAATGTTCTTCTCTGCAACACGTTCCCGTAGAAAGTGATACTTGATTGGAATGTGCTTCGTCTTGGAGTTCATCATCAGGTTTTTGAGATACTGATGGAGCTTGTATTATCACAATAGATTGGAATGGGATCATCATACTCAACCTGTATATTTGTCAGAGTTTGTTTCATCCAAAGAGCCTATGTACAACATGATGTTGCTGCAATATACTCGGCCTCGACTATAGATAAAGATACTGATGATTGTTTCTTGCTTAGCCATGATACTAAACACTCACTCAAGTAGAACACTGCTCCACTGGTGCTTCGTCAGTCATCAATACAACCTGCCCAATCTACATCTGTGTAGGCAATAAGTGATAGATCATTTCCTTTTGGATACCATAATCCATACTCTTGTGTTCCTTTGAGATATCTGAAAATCCTCTTCACTGCTAATACATGTGATTCCTTTAGTGCTGCTTGAAATCGTGCAACCTATCCAACTTCCTGCATTACATCTGGTCTGGATGTTGTCACATATAGTAAGCTACCAATCATTGACTTGTATTGCCTCTGGTCTATAGAATTTGAATCATCATATTTTCTCAACTTGCAACTGGTTTGCATAGGAGTGGTAATTGGTTTGCAATCTTCCATTCCGAACCTCTTTAGCATTTCTCTGATATACTTAGTTTGAGAAATAAAAAATTTTATGTTTCATTGACATATATGACGACCCAAAAAGAAGGATAGTCCTCCAAATAATGACATTTCAAATTCGTTCTGCATATCCTTTGCAAATTTATGGCTTAACCTGTCATTAGTACCTACAAAACAATATCATCAACATAAATTTCAATTAATAAAATATTACCTTGAGTTACCTTGATGTAGAGGTTGTTGTCTATGCTTCCTTTCCATAGTTCATAGGGAGTTTTGTCATTGTTGTTTCTGAGCATTACTCTTTTTTGAATGTGAATTGATGTATGCACTACATGTGTCCAAAAAATATCTGTCAATTTGGAATCCATTAGCATTGTTCCATCCATTTCCTATGTAATTATCAGCCATTATGATAATGTTCATTTTTCTTTGAACCACTCTTTGAACCAATCTATGAATCCATTCTGTCGTCCACTATCATATATCTATGCAAACCTGCTAAGTGTTCTCACGAATCCATCTTTGTCCATACTGTCCAAGACTCTACTTGCGTAATTGTCCATAATGCCCACCCATTTATCACTATATTATCATGAAGTCTTGATTAATCTATCAAACTGCGCTTCTGCTAACTGATTGCTCTAAATATGTCTTCTCAAACTCTGTAAGTTGATCGAAGGATGGTTCTTTGGTCTATCACAATTTATCGCATAAACTCCCCCTGTCTAATATTCATATTACTTGGGAGTCTCTAAGCTGGGTGATCCAGAACAATTCATTCTCTGATGTGTATTCATCATCATCTTCATTGGTAGATTCATCATCATCTTCATTGGTAGATTCATTATCTCTCCGAGCTCTGACTTCTTTCTTTCTATCTGTGGATTCATCTTTCACTACAATTCTTGAAAGTACAATCTCTTGAACTTGTTCCTTATTTACATGTCCTTCCTTTCTTTCAGTTATTTTCCAAACCTTTTTGTATCTGACATCTTTCCTTTTCTCTGTAGAATTTTCTTCATCTCGTTTTATTGTCAATTTTGCAATCTCTGGTACCTGGTCTTCCTTTTTTTTTATCCATACTTTCTTATATCTGATATCAATATTATCTTTCATAGAAGTAATGATCATGTTTCTACAATCACTAGCTATGTGTCCATAGTTATGACATTTGTAACACTCAATGTTATGTGCAACCACATAGGCACGGTCTGCTTGAACATTTCTTTTATAATCCCTGCAATCTGCAACCTTATGTCCAAAGTTAGTACAATAAAAACAATGACCATAAAATAAATTTTCATACCTAGGAGTGAATGATCTTCTTTGTGGCGTAGTCCTTTTGTATTTTTTCTTTGACTGATCATGATCATGATTGAAGCTTCTTTGTCGCTTGAACATGGATGGTATTATTGAATATGTATCTTCAATAGTTTTATTAGATTTTGGTTGACCATGATTCCTTCCTTTGAGTACTTTTGCATAACTCTTTCTATTTTCTTCATTCTTCTTTTCTAGAAATGTAGAGTGTTTCTCTTCATTCTCTACAGTTGTTGTGGATGTTTCTGTCTCTTCAACGTTCTTATTGAGCTTGACAATTTTGACTCTTAGTGTGACAACTTCTTCTTCAAGATTCTCAACCTCTTTTTCTTTTCTCATTATCTGAGACTTCATGACCTCTTCTATTCTCTTTTCTTCTTCAAGTTGGAATTTCAATGTAATTATTTCTTCTTCCAGTCTTCTCTCTTCTTGACCAAAGTCTTCCTCAAGTTGGTTTAAGTCATTGGTTCTTTCCTTGAGATGATCTATCAATATCTTTTCTCTCTTTTCTGCTTCTTCCTTTTGTGCTGCTATGTTGGCTTCTAAGCATTTCTTTTGATATTCTACATTTTCTTCCATTCTTCTGGCCTCTTCTATTTGAGCTCTTAAATTATTGATGACCTGTTGATCTTTTTCACAACCTTGAACACTTTTCTTTTGTCTGATCAATTATTTCTTGGATGAATTGTTTTCTTCTCTTTCTTTCCTTAGATATTTAATTGCAATGATCAATTTTTCTTTGTTATCAACTTATGTTTCATAATACTCTTCCTCTTCTGAATCTGTTTGACATGATGAGCATATTTCTTCCTGTTTTGTATCTGCATCTTCTTTGGCATTTTCAGAATCTGCGATGGGTGAAGAATATATGGCATGTAACTTATCCCAAAGTTTTTTGGCTACTGAACATTTACCAACCTTTTCTCTTACCGGTTTAGGCAATCCTTCCCAGATGAAATCCATTGCTATTTTGTTATTCTTCTTTAATTCCTTCTTGGCTACAGTATTTTCCCTTTTTGAACTATCATATCCTGTAACAACTGATAGCCAAATATAATGTCCTTGTGCCTATAAAAATACATCATTCCTTCTGCTCCACATCTTATACTTAAAACCATTCTGACCATTAAACATTGGTACGCCATTCTCAGAATAATCCATTATCTCCTTCTAGTGGTTAAACTATTTCCTGAAGGAACCTCGCTTTGATACCAATTGTTGGATTACTGAGAGGGGGGGTGAATCAGGAAAAGAGAAATTTAATCCTTTTTAACCATATAATCCAAGTGTTATATCAATGTAGAATTATCATGCAATAACTGCAGAGTAAATAAGCAATGAAAAAATGAACAATTATACATACACAAAGTATACCAGTGTTTTATGTGGAAACCCAAAGCGGGAGAAACCCACATAATGGTTTTTCTTATATGTCTTGAAAAATTACATTCATTGGAAGCACCAACTTCCTTTGTTTTCCAGTTGCAACAAGAAGGAGGCTCCAACCCCCTAGTTTCTCAGGCTACAACCTAAGGGAAGCTCCAAATCCCCAATTATCTGGCTACAACCTGAAGGAGACTACAGCCCCGTATGTTATTTGGCTACAACCGGAATGTGGATACAACCACTTTTCCTTGCCCCATCCAATCACCCTGATGTATAAGTAGAATGATGGAGTCTCACACTATCAATGTGAGATATACTGCTGTAAACCTATACCAATCAACCTGTACCAAACAACCTGTACCAATATCTTGAACCATGCATCAACCATGCATCAACCTGTACCTCAACCTGTAATCAACTTATACCATAAACAGGTGCATCAAGTATGCACCAACTTGTACCAACCAACCTTTAATCAACATGTACCATTAACAAGTGCATCAACCATGCACCAACCTGTACCTCAACTTGTACCATGAACAAGTTCATCAACCATGGACCAAACTTGTACAAATAACGTGTGACAACAACCTGTCACAAAAACTTGTCCAAACAACCTATCACAACAACCTGTCTCATCAATTTTATCAACCAAATCAGATCTACTCACCAAAATCAATCACCAAGACAACTCTCAAATATGTGCATCAACCAAGTATAACACAACAACTCACAATCATCACCAAGATTAATATGTGCTTCTAATAATACAAGTATGCTACATCATCCATAAACCATGTGTCAACAATACTACTAACAAGTGTCTCCAACCATGTACCAAGTATGTACCACTCATGTATCAACTACTCATCAACTATGACTCATCAATATGTACCAACATTATCAACTATACATCTCATGTATGTGCCAACTCAACAGCTACCTGTCTCAACCATGTACCTGACATGTTCCTCAACCAAATGCCCTCATCAATTTTATCATCCAAATCTGATTTGTAACTCTGTAATAGACCTGGTGTATATGATCACATTCCTGCAAACCTTCCTTAACTTTAACAACAAGAGACTAACATTTTCATCAAACTTTTTTTTAGTCTCACATGCCTAGTTTTGGATTAGTCAACAACCCTAACTTGAAATAATCATAAGTTTGTACCTGTAATGAAAAAATATCTGAAACTGATACACAATGTTCTTCAGTGTGTTTTATACAATTCCTCTAGGTGTCACTACTTGGAACCTCTTAGAATAGGAGTTATAGAAAGAATTCCATAAGGGGAACAAAGCATCTTCCCGTGAGGGCTTTCACTGTAAGGGGACCAATTTGGAGTTCATCCATTTTTACTTAATTATCAACCATGAAAAGACAATAATGAGTCATCTTTACATCAAACAAACTTGGTTCCATTACCCAAACCTTTGTGCTACTACAATTCACTATCGTACTTTCTCCAAGGGTTGAAATCAATCACTAAGGGTTGACATCAATCTACAATATCACTCTCCAATAGTTGACATCAATGAAAACCGACTATCCATCAACCTAAGTCGAGTGCCTTACAATCTCCCCCTTTGGCATTGATGGCAACACCAACATTGATGGAAACACTTAGTCATGATAACATTCATGCTTATACTCTTTATCAATGTTTCTATCTCTCCCCCTTTGACATCAATGGCAAAGGGTATCTCCCTTTGGGGATGCTCCCCCTAACTGAACTCTCCTTGGGGCTGCTCCCCCTATCTACATGCCTTTGATTTTTCTTTGTGTTTATAATCCTATGATTACTCTCTTTCCCTTCATATGAATAATATCTCCCTCTTTGATAAAGGGTATCACTCTGAAGTCATATCACTCATTCTTCCATTGTGACAATCGCTCCCCTTGGAAACATACCTCTATGCTCTCTCTCCAAGAATTTACATTTTGAATCTGATAAATCTCTCCCCATTTTTCCTATTTATGGTGCTTCCTCGTGTACATCTAAGACATATAAGATAAGAATTCAAAATTATTCATTTTGGAGTAGAAATTACTCCTAGTCTCTAGTGAAGATACTCAAGGGCTTCCCATGGAAGCGGTTTTGTAAAGATGTATTTCACTTGTTCTTTTGTTCCCACATAGTCAACTCTGATGTTCTTCTCTGCAACTCGTTCCCATAGAAGGTGATACTTGATTGGAATGTTCTTTGTCTTGGAGTTCATCACTGGGTTTTTGAGATACTTATGGCACTTGTATTATCACAATAGATTGGAATGGGCTCATCATACTCAACATGTATATATGTTAGAGTTTGTTTCATCCAAAGATCCTGTGTACAACATGATGCTGCTGCAATATACTCTGCCTCGGCTGTATATAAATATATTGATGATTTTTTCTTGCTTAGCCATGATACTAAACACTCAACCAAGTAGAACGCTGCTCCACTGGTGCTTCGTTGGTCATCAATACAACTTGCCCAATCTGCATCTGTGTAGGAAATAAGAGATAGATTATTTCCTTTTGGATACCATAATCCAAAATCTTATGTTCCTTTGAGATATCTGAAAATCCTCTTCACTGCTAATACATGTGATTCCTTTAGCGCTGCTTGAAATCGTGCCACCTGTCCAACTGCCTGCATTGCATCTGGTCTGGATATTTTCACATATAGTAAGCTACCAATCATTGACCTGTATTTCCTCTAGCCTGTAGAATTTGAATCATCATCTTTGCTGAACTTGCAACTTTTTTTCATAGGAGTGGTAACTGGTTTGCAATCTTCCATTCTGAACCTCTTTAGCATTTCTCTTATATACTTAGTTTGAGAAATACAAATTTCTTGGTTTCTTTGACATATATGAAGACCCAAAAAGAAGGATAGTCCTCCAAGTAATGAAGTTTCAAATTCATTTTGCATATCCTTTGCAAATTTATGTCTTAACCTGTCTAGTACTTCCAAAACAATATCATCAACATAAATTTCAATTAATAAAATATTACCTTGAATTACCTTGATGTAGAGGTTTTTGTCTGTGCTTCCTTTCCATAGTTCGTATGAAGTTTTGTCATTGTTGTTTCTGAGCATTACTCCTTTTTGAATGTGAACTGATGTATGCACTTCATGTGTCCAAAAAATATCTGTCAATTTGGAATCCATTAGCATTGTTCAAGCCATTTCCTATGTAACTATCATCCATTATGATAATGTTCATTTTTCTTTGAACCACTCTCTAAACCCATCTATGAATCCATTATGTCATCCACTATCATATATCTATCCAAACCTGCTAAGTGTTCTTATGAATCCATCTTTGTCCATACTGCCCAAGACTCTACTTGTGCAGTTGTCCATAATGCTGAACCATTTATTACTATACTATCATGAAGTCTTGATTAATCTATCAAACCATACTTTGGCTAACTCATTGCTATGAATGTGTCTTCTCAAACTCTGCAAGTTGCTTGAAGGATGGTTCTTTGGTCTGTCACAACCTATTGCATAGACTCCCCCTGTCTAATTTTCATATTATTTGGGAGTCCCTAAGCTGGATGGCTCATAACAATTCTTTCTCTGATGTGTATTCATCATTGTCTTCATTGGTAGATTCATCTTACACTACAATGCTTGAAAGTACAATCTCTTTAACTTGTTCCTTATTTACATGTCCTTCCTTTCTTTCAGTTATTTTCCAAACCTTTATGTATCTGACATCTTTCCTTTTCTCTGTAGAATTTTCTTCATCTCGTTTTATTGCAAATTTTACGATCTCTGGTACCTAGTCTTTGTTCACATGTTCTTCCTGTTTTCTTATCCATACTTTCTTATATCTGATATCAGTATTCTCTTTCATGGACGTATCAATCATGCTTCTACAATCACTGGCTATGTGTCCATAGTTATGACATTTGTAACACTCAATGTTACATGCGACCACATAGGCACGATATGCTTGAACATTTCTTTTATAATCCCTGCAATTTGCAACCTTATGTCCAAAGTTAGTACAATAAAAACAATGACCATAAAATAAATTTTCATACTTGGGATTGAATGATCTTCTTTGTGGCATAGTCCTTTTGAATTTTTTCCTTGACTAATCATGATCATGATTGAAGCTTCTTTGTGGCTTGAACATGGATGGTATTCTTGAAGATGTATCTTCAATAGTTTTCTTAGATTCTGGTTGACCATCATTCCTTCCTTTGAGTACTTCTGCATAACTCTTTCAATTTTCTTCATTCTTCTTTTCTAGCAATGTAGAGTTCTTCTCTTCATTCTCTACAACTTATGTGGATGTTTTTGTCTCTTCAACGTTCTTGTTGATCTTGACAATTTTGACTCTTAGTGTGAAAACTTCTTCTTCAAGATTCTCAACCTCTTCTTCTTTATTCATTATATGAGACTTCATGACTTCTTTGGTTCGCTTTGCTTCTTCAAGTTGGATTTTCAATGTAATTATATCTTCTTCCAGTCTTCTCTCTTCTTGACCAAACTCTTCCTAAAGTTGGTTTAAGTCATTGGTTCTTTCCTTGAGATAATCCATTAGTATCTTTTCTCTCTTTTCTTCTTCTTCCTTTTGTGCTGCTATGTTGGATTCTAAGCATTTCTTTTGATATTCTATAATTTCTTCAATTCTTCTGGCCTTTTCTAGTTGAGCTCTTAAATTCTTGATGACCTACTGATCTTTTTCGGAAACTTGAACACTTTTCTTTTTCTTCATCAATTCTTTCTTGGATGACTTGTTTTCTTCTCTTTCTTTCCTTAGATATTTAATTGCACTCATCAATTTTTCTCTGTAATCAACTTCTGCTTCATCATACTCTTCCTCTTTAGAATCTGTATGACATGATGAGCATCTTTCTTCTTGTTCTGTATCTATATATTCTTTGGCATTTTCTGAATCTGTGATGGGTGAAGAATATATGTCATGTAATTTATCCCAAATTTCTTTGGCTGATGAATATTTACCAACCTTTTCTCTTACCGGTTTAGGTAATCCTTCCCAGATGAAATCCATTGCTATTTTTTTATTCTTCTTCAATTCCTTCTTGGTTGTAGTCTTCACCCTTTTTTAACTATCATATCCTGTAACAACTGATAGCCAAATATAATGTCCCTGTGCCTGTAAAAATACTTCCGTCCTTATGCTCGACATCTCATACTTAAAAACCATTCCGACCATTAAACATTGGTACTCCATTCTCAGAATAATCCATGATCTCCTTCCAGTGGTTAAACTAATTCTTAAAGGAACCTCGCTCTGATACCAATTGTTGGATTACTAAGAGGGGGGGTGAATCAATAATAGAGCAATTTAATCCTTTTTAACCATATAATCCAAGTGTTATATCAATGTATCATTATCATGCAATAATTGTAGAATAAATAAGCAATGAACAAATGAACAATCATACACATACACACTACACCTGTGTTTTATGTGGAAACCCAAATGCGGGAGAAAACCACAAAATGATTTTTCTTATATGTATTGAAGAATTACATTCATTGGAAGCACCAAATTCCTTTGTTTTCTAGCTGCAACTTGAAGGAGGCTCCAACCCCCTAGTTTCTCAGGCTAAAACCTGAGGGAAGCTCTAACTCCCCAATTATCTGGCTACAACTAGAAGGAGACTACAACCCCCTATGTTCTCCGACTGCAACTAGAAGGTGGATACAACCACCTATCGTTGCCCCGTCCAACCACCCTGAAGTATAAGTAGAATGATGGAACCACTGTAAAACTATCACTGTGAGATATACTGCTGTAAACCTATACCAATCAACCTGTACCAAACAACCTGTACCAATAACCTGAACCATGCATCAACCATTCATCAACCTGTACCTCAACCTGTAATCAACATGTACCATAAACAAGTGCAACAACCATGCATCAACCTATAACAAACAACCTGTAATCAACCTTTACCATAAACAAGTGCATCAAGCATGAACAAGTGCATCAACCATGCACCAAACCTATACAAATAACCTGTCACAACAACTTGTCACAAAAAATTGTCCAAACAACCTATCACAACAACCTCTCTCATCAATTTTATCAATAAAATCATATCTACTCACCAATATCAATCACCAAGACAACACTCAAAGATGTGCATCAACCAAGTATAACACAACAACTCATAATAATCACCAAGATCAATATGTGCTTCTAATAATACAAGTATGCTACATCATCCATAAACCATGTGTCAACAATACTACTAACAAGTGCCTCCAACCATGTACCAAGTACGTACCAATCATGTATCAACTACTCATCAACTATGACTCATCAATATGTACCAACTCCATCAACTATACACCTCATGTATGTGCCAACTCATCAACTACTTGTCTCAACCATGTACCCGACATGTACCTCAACCAAATGCCCTCATCAATTTCATCATCCAAATATAATGTGTAACTCTGTAATAGACCTGGTGTATATGATCACATTCCTGCAAACCTTCCTTAACTTTAAAAACAAGAGAATAGCATTTTCATCAAACTTTTATTTAGTCTCACATGCCTAGTTTTAGATTAGTCAACAACTCTAACTTGAAATAATCATAACTTTGTACCTATAATGAATAAAGATCTGAAACTGATACAAAATGTTCTTCAGTGTGTTTTATGCAATTACTATAGTTTTCACTACTTGGAACCTCTCAAAAAAGGATTTATGGCAAGAATTGCATACCTTGTTGAATTCTGGCTTATTGTAGAAAGCGACCTTGTAGAGCGTGCCCTACATGGAATATTTGTTGAATCAATCTAAAACTATTACAAAACACCTAGATACTGTACTCTAACCAACAAATTTGGTCTTACTGAATTTGGATCTGTTAAGAAGAAGTTATGACATTTTTACCCGAAACTCTTGTTTTAGACTAGTTTTAGGACTAACCACAAACTCTATTTTCCACGGAGTGTAACTCAAAAAATATAATGACCCAAAAGATGAATTTCTTACCACAGATACATGGATATGTTTCCTCAATGACATAGAAATTTCAAGGTTGGAATCATTCTAGAAAAAAAGTTATTGCGAAAATGGTGAAATGACCTGTAAATAACATACCTTAGAAAACATCATCAAAATAATTTATCCTTCCTTGCATTCCAACCTTCTTTTCTTCACCTTCCCTCAGAAATTTTTCTTAGATGTCCTTTGGTTACCTTAGACACCTATAGGTATTCAATATTCTCAAGTGTGTCTAAAATTAGAGTCCTTGGCTCTTATTTATACTCTCTAAGTAGCTTCCTTAAAAACATCTTCTAGGTCACTTTGCCCACTTTCCTTATTTTAGGGTTAACCCACTTCTATTTTCTCCATTAAATTTATTATTGAAATAATTTATTTTGTATTCACTTTGAATTATAATACACTCATCGCTTCACTTTATTATGTACCTTTTAAAATCTCTTAAACCACTTTGACTACTTTGACCTTTTCGGGCTTCTAGATGACATATGAGGGTCCTCCAACTTCGTAAGGCCATAACTCTCAAATAGTGAGGATTTATGTGAAATTCCACATACTAGAAGAAATGGAATGACATGTACTATCCATATAGAATACTATTACCTGAAAATATATCAAAACTCATACAGTTATCCATCAATCAAACTTGGGTCCATTACCCAAACCTGGGTTCTCCAACTTCCCATGGGCATAAATCTCCAACCATGAAGAGTTATGTGACATTACACATACCACTGGAAATGGCATGACAAGAACTATCCATCTAGGATAGTTTCATTGAAAAATTCATTGACCTTCATCTCATTATTCCATAAATAATCATGGGTTCTCTAACCATACTTCTAGGATAACTCAATCTGCAAAGCGTCTTCTCGTGAGGGATTTCACCATAAGGGGACCACTTTGGAGTTCATCCATTTGTACTTATTATCAACCATGACAAGACAATAATGAGTCATCTATACATCAAACAAACTTGGGTCCATTACCCAAACCTTAGTGCTATTGGAATTCACAACCGTACTTTCTCCAAGGGTTGACATCGATCACTAAGGGTTGACATCAATCTACAACATCACTCTCCAATAGTTGACATCAATGACAACCAACAATCCATCAACCTAAGCCAATTGTCTGACACTAACTATGTTCACTTTCATTTCTTTCCAGAAGAATAAAGGATTAAGGTCTTCATCATCTTCATGAATCCCATATGAGCCATGTACACTTCTCGATGAGATTCTCTCAAAATAAAACTTCTTAATTCATCATTAAGAGTTACATAAATTATACTTTTATACCTCAACAATCCGTCACTATCAAATGAATAACATTCATACTTCGGTACCATCATGGTATCTTGTCCAATACTATCCTTAACTTATTTGTACTAATCATCGTCAATCTGTAGAGCTAGAATTGTTTCTCGAAGATTCATCTGAATAGGTATTACCGAGAATATGCATGGTCTCTGACTAAACACATCTTCTACTTTGTTCAACATTCCTTTAATGTAAGTAATTTTAAATTCATATTCACTAAGTAGCTCCGAGCAATGCCTTTTTCGTGCATTCAGGTCACTCTGAGTAAAAATATGCTACAATCTGCAGTGATCCTTCTTTAATTCAAATTTTCATCCAATTAGATAATGTCTCCATACTCTTAAGGCATATACAATCGTTAATGACTCCAAGTCATGTATTGTGTACTTCTCTTCATTCCTTCTTAATTTCCTTGAAATGTAAGCGATCACTCGATCATCTTGCAACAAAACTCCACCTAAACCTTCCTTGGATGCGTCCATGCATACCAATAATTCTTTGTCCATGTCGGGGACCTTCAATATCGATGTTTTCGTTAATGACTCCTTAAGCTTTTGAAATGATTCTGCGCATTTCTCTGTGCATACAAACTTTTTGTTTATTATAATTTCTCTAATAATGCCCCCCTTTCTTCTGTAATTCCATGATTGTATTTTATATCTTCGAAAATCCTTTGACAAATCATTAGTAATATCCTGCCAAACCCATAAAGATACATACTTCTTGTACATTCTTAGGAGTTGTCCATTCCATAATAGCCTCTAATTTCATTGGATCCACTCATACCTTCTCTAGATATGATATGTCCCAACTGATGACTCTTTTATTGGTAAAAATAACATTTCGATAGCTTCACGTACAATTTTTTTATCTTAGACATCATAGAACCCATCTAAAGTGTTTGTCTTGCTCTTCTTTCTTCCGAGAATAAATAATTATGTCATCAAGAAATACTTGAACAAACTTTTCCAAGTATTCACAGAATACCCCATTCATCAAACTCATAAATATGCTTGGGGAATTCATCAATCCAAACGGTAAAATGGGGAACACATAGTGTTTGAATATCATCTTAAATGTGGTCTTATGGATACATTCCTCTTTTATCTGTAACTTGTGATATCCTAATATCAAGTTAAAAAACAATTTATCCCTTCATCTAATGAAATAAAACATCAATCCTTGGAAACAGATATTGGTTCTTGATCATAGAATTGTTTAATTGACAGTAGTCAATACAGAGCCTCCATGATCCATCCTTCTTTCTAACAAAAATAACTTGTGCACCCCACGACGATACACTTGGACATATAAGTCCCAAGTCTAACAATTCCTTCAGTTGCATTTACAACTCTTGCAATTCATGCATTAACATTCGATATGGCGTTCTCACAGTCGGTTTTGTTCTAGGTTTCAAATATATGGTAAACTCAAGTTCTCTTTCTGGTGGAAAACTTGGTAATTCTTCAGGAAAGACATTAGAAAACTCTGATAATACGAGAATATTTTCTAATCCTTCCATGTCTCCCTTTTTGTAATTTTAGGGAAGAAATAAACCAAAAAGAAACCCTGTGGTTTCTTCCTACAATTACTCTACTCCATCCCAAATCATTCGTCATACTTAACCATTTTGTCTTGCAGTTGAGTATCACATCATGTGATTCCAACCAGTCCATGCCAATCATTATGTAATACGATCCTAATATCATGACATATATGTTTTCCTCTGTTAAATTATCACCCAAGTCAATGCTACAGTCCATAGCCTTTCCCCCAACTTTATGATTGGCTCCTAATGCCATTTATATGTATCTGAACTTGTCCTAATCAACATCCTTTGCCTTAAATCTCTTAAGTACTGCACTAGAAATAAATCTCTCTGTAGCTCCTAGATCTATCAAACTACTAAAATTTTGATCGGTGATCATACCTGATGACTCGAGCATGGTGGACTGGTGCTCGGTCTGTCAATTATTCACCACTGCATGTATCTGGTAGGCCTTGCCCAAATCTCCAACTATAGTGGGTCCTGATGATCCAACCGCTCTGCCCTTTTCAATCGGACAATCTCGTTGGTAATGTGGATCTCCACATGTCCAATATCCATTTTTCGATCCGATACTCCTGGTCCCTAAAGTAGAAGTTGTTGGTCTAACAGTCTATGATCCTGGTTTGTTCTACTAGAGAGGCCTAAACTATTGATGCTACAACGAACGATGTTGTTTTCATTGTTGTTGTGGTTCTTTGTAAGGAATCCTCTGCTAAGGATCCTTTCAATGTGGCGTCAAGAATATTGGTCCTCTAGGTGTGTCACGATGCCCAAAAGGTTTTCTAGATGGTGTATGATGTTGTTGTTCTCTTGATGTCATTGATATTTTCTTTTTGGAAGGGGTCCTCCCCTGACCCCCACTGGTCAATGGTCATATCTTCCTCAGTAATGAGGACCTTCTAAAATTCATTGTACAATGTCTAGGGCATCAATCTCCTCACCTTTTCATGAATGTTGAAGATAATTCCAAACATAAACTTGTTGACCTTTAACTTCTCTATGTTCAGATGTGGAGCATATGACCTCATACTCTGGTACCATACGACTACCCTAGAATAAGGCGTTGAAATTATTGATATGGAACTTGATTAGTTCATCTGACAAGTACCTCTCCCAGAATCATTCCTCAAACAATTCCCATGAAATTTCTTCAATGACTATGTTTAGTTGAGGTAGGAGTGTCTTCCACCAAAGTAGAGCACTCCCTTTCAGTTTAAATACCGCCATGCAGACTTTCATGTTGGATGTGTAATCACAAATTGCGAACCACATCACCATGTTCTCCAACCATTCCTTAGTGGCTAAGATATTTGTGGCACCCTAGAACTCAAAAAAATTCACTTTCTCGAGTTCTTTGTGTATACTACTACTACCTGTTGGAGTGCGTTGGGAACCCTCATTGAGCATAGACACTCTTCCCTCATCTCGATCCAGGAAGTTGATCAATGCCTCTGACATCATCTAGAAGGATCTCATCATACCTACCACATCTCCCACAACAACCTTCTCCTGCTCAGTAGTCTTCTCATCTCCCTGAGGGTTAGATCCCTCTGGCATGGATACTCTCAGAGGAGGTATACCTTTTCCTCCTGCACCACAATGTTTTCTTCCCCTGTGTCCTATGACCATGTTACCTGTCATGAACAAATCAAATTTCATTATCCATTCATCATTAATCATTTTAATTAACACATTCGAAGGCGTAACAGGTCCATCGTCGCAAAGTTGAACCCGCTCTGATACCATATGTAAAAAACTTCAGTTATGCATCTCAAGTGTAATCAACCATACATTAAAAAAAAAAAAGACATTTAAAAACAGGTAAGGAATAACCTAGTACATCAATCGGCTAATTAAGGATAACAACACTAACCACACATT